>OZ020190.1:77779689-78087921 GCA_963971165.1 Philopedon plagiatum
TGGGAACTTCTCCAAAAATGTTAACTAATCTGTCATTTACGGAGATATTTAGGTCAGAAATCTAATTTTGTTGAAACCTATATTTAAAAAATTAACGGCGGGGAGATAAAAAGGAGCGACTGAAAAAAATGTTAACTAATTTGTCATTTTCGGGGTTATTACGGTCAAAAAATGTACTTTGGTCTAACATATTTAAAAATATATAACGAGGGAGAATAAAAACAGGCAACTGATCATTTTTCAAAAAAAGTTATCTGATATATCATTTTCAAGGTTATTGAGGTCAGCAAATCTAATTTTGTTTAACGAATGTAATCAAAATTAACGGTGGGGCAGAGGGAATAAAAAGGCGCGGGGTTTGGAATTTCTCCAAAAATGTTAACTAATTTTGGGGGTTACTGAGAACAGAAAATCTAATTTTGTTGAATCTCATTTTTAAAAAATTAACGCGGGGGGGTAAAAAGGAGCAACTGGGAAATTATCTAAAAATGTTAATGTTGTTTTCGGGGTTATTGGGGTCAAGATATTTAATTTTGTCTAACATTTAAAAAAACTAACGGGGGGGGGGGGATAAAAATGAGCGAATGGCAATTTCCCCAAAAATGTTAACTAATAAGTATGTCAATTGAGGTCAGAAAATCTAATTTTGTCTAACGAATGTGAAGAAAATGAACGGCACGGAACCGAATATTTCGTAAGTTTTTAACGAAGACTTATTAACTATGACAGGAAAAAACCTGTCAAAACATACCTGATTAACTAGAAGATCCTAATTTAAACCATGCAGTACTACATCTTAAACCTTCTTAGTGTATCTGAGCGTTAATGTTTAAACACCTGATTTTTTTTCAGTTTTTAATAAATCAACCCCTAAGGGGGTATTACAATGGTATTTAAAGTTTGTAATGGAGTAAAATTCTTATACCGTGGAAGAAGTTGCGGGCGAAAGCTAGTTATTAAATAAAACACCGATGCATGCCTGCATATCTTATTTGAATAGGTATACTGCAATTGCTGCAATACAAAATTACCGTTAAAGTGTCAAAAATCAATGGTGTTGTAAGTGGAGTGTAAAGTAGAAATAGAACAGTTGTACTGTACAGGGTGTAAGTTAGGAACAATGAAATTTTATTTTCTATTAGATACAACAGCCGCGTAAAATTTTCTTTTCTTGTTGGAGCTTTAAAAGTTTTAGTACTTTTAATTTTAAGGCTTTTTTATTACAAAAAAAAAACTATACCATTTTATATTTGTTTCTAAAATATAACAAGTAATCGATTTGGGATATAGTTTGTACTAGCCCATTTTAAAGGAATAATATCAAGAAATAATCGCACTTTCTTATGGAAATTACCACTTCATTATAACTGGAGGTTATTAATTTTAATTTGACATTTCTACACATCCTAAATTTATCTTTTCACGGAATATTTTTGCATTTTTAAAAATCATTTCTAATTTTAGTAATTTCAACTTTTTACTTCTCTCGCTAGAAAAAAATCACTTCCCGGGATTTTTTCAGATCTTTACGTGTTGAGGTCCCTATATGAGATGGTCTCCCATTTCCGTCGGTTTGTCTGTCCGTCTGTCTGTCGGATTGTCTGTTGGAGCGAACGCTTAAAACTGCTTGACCAAAAAGAAAAGGAAAAATTTTGCATATGGACTACTTTTCAACCTGGCTTGGAACAGGCTGTATTTCCGGTGAAATATATACAGAGCACCTTCAAAATTAGTTTCTATTTTTTGTTGCTCAAACTCGAAAACGATTTATGTTACAGAAACTGTATTTTGTACATATAGTTGACATATAAATTGCAAAACTTTTTGAAGCTTAAGTTTAACAAAATGATTAAGTTTTATAGACGTTTTAGATACGTTTCCTGTGTAACATTTTCACCTATTTCGATTGATGCGGTTTTTCGAAAAAATAAAACTTAAAAAGTTATTTAACAAAAACTACATTTTGGAATTTATTTGTTAAATAAAAAAACTAGCTCGCCAGTTACTGTGGTCGACATTTTACATTATCTTTGTAGTGTATTAAAAAGGTTTATTTCGGTTGGTAAATTTAACTGTACTTAACTGTTATTTAAATCGCTCTTTTCTTTATAAGTTGGCGAGAAAAATTAAAAAGAAACTAACAGTATAAAATTTGGTTGTCTTATCTTAACACTTGCCAATTTAAACCCTTAATTATATAAACCTGAGCACTGAGCAATGAGCAAGACCTTAATTGCCAAATTACACTTGTCTTATCAATAGTGATTCCAGCCAAAAAGCATTAAGAAGAAACTTGCTTGTGTCTGTCGACATTAAATATATCTGTTTTAGTTTTATTAGGTGGATAATTTTTGTTGGACGCCTTGTCATATTTTGAGCTAATCTGGTGACTTAACCCAAATAAAATAAACGAAAGTTTTAATAAAAATAGGTTTTTATTATAATTCGCAATCTTATTTCCAGGTTCCAGCAAAACAACTCAAAATAAACTTAAATCATGGAATGAGGTAAGGAGAGTCCATGGCTCAAAACTCCTTTTTATAGCGATCTCATATGTAAAGAATGCGGAGAACTCTTGGTAAAAAAGCGCCATTCTGTGATAGCAATGTGTACATGTCAGTGCCATGTCAGTAAATTAAAATAAAAATTGTCAGCCTTGATCTATCACCTATATATTAATTATCACTTTTACCAAAAGGAGGGCAAATGTCTGACACCGTTACTGTTATGAATAATTGAAATTTGTCGACGGCTAAGCATTCCTAATTTCACATAAAAATAAACTAAAAATAATATTATATTATATAAGCATGGAAAATACTTACAATATTGTTATTCATATTACTATTGTTATCAATCTTTTTATTCTTCAATAAATTTTACAAATTAAGAAATAAGCAGTAAAAATGTTTATAATATTAATATTATTTAAACTTATATTTTCAACTTGCATTTTAGTTTAAAAAAATAAATTATAATTTAAAAATCTAAAAAAACCGTAAAGTGTTTTTAGTTTTTTAAACTATACCTAATTTATTTTTAACTTTTTAGTGCGCTACTCATAAAAGCGTGTTCTTTTAGTTTTTTAGTGAATTAGTTTTGGAACATACACGAGGTCTCAAAAATAAAATTAATTTTTTTATTACCGATTTTACAAAAAAGTACCTATATCTTTATAAAAAGTTCTACATTGTAAAAGAAGCATGGTTATTCAAAAACTTGATGAAGGACAATACAGGGTGGCTCATAAAGCTGAAAGTCCCAATTTTAATTTAAATTTTTAGCCACCCTCTATGCCCTACAAAAATATTTAAACCATGCTCTTTTTTCACAATGTAGAATTTTTTATGAAGATATACTTTTTTTGTAACGGCGATTTTAAAAAATTAATTTTACTTTTGGGACCTCCTGTGTGTTCCAAACATATCATAAAAATAACTCTTGTATGTACATTTGCAGTGGCAGTTTACCTTTAAATAACGATTTTGCCTTTTTAGCTTCACGTGGATTATGACTTTTTCATTTTTGAACCACCCTGTACGTACTGGATCAAATTTCTGAATGGCAATGCTATTTTTTCACGATGCAGAACTTTTTATGAAAATACACTTTTGTCGTAAAATCAATAATACATTTTTTTCCATTTCGAAGACATGCTGTATATTTTTTTAATGAAAAAACATATTATTAAATTGTACATTTGCAGTGGCAGTGTATCTTTAAATAAAGATTTTGTCTTTTTTGCTTCACGTGGATTATGACTTTTTCATTTTTAAGCCACCCTGTACGTACTGGATCAAATTTCTGAATGGCAATGCTATTTTTTCACGATGCAGAACTTTTTATAAAAATACACAATTTCGTAAAATCAATAATACATTTTTTCCATTTCGAAGACATGCTGTATATTTTTTAATGAAAAAAACATAATATTATTAAATTGTACATTTGCAGTGGCAGTGTAATTTCAAATAAAGATTTTGTCTTTTTAGCTTCACGTGGATTATGACTTTTTCATTTTTGAGCCACTCTGTACGTACCTACTGGATCAAATTTCTGAATGGCAATGCTATTTTTTCACGATGCAGAACTTTTTATAAAAATACACTTTTTTCGTAAAATCAATAACAAAAATTTTTCCATTTCGAATACATACTGTATATATCTTTTAATGAAATGTCCTATTACAATGTTATAAGTCAAGCTAATAAAAGCATGTTAATAAAAGATCGATGGTTTTGTAATAGACTCATAGCACCTTGGTTATCTCATCCTGCTCTTGGCGTAAAGATTTACATGTCTTCATCATATTATGAGGAAACAATTAATTATACCTTTAAGTTATAAACAGCCCAGTCCCTCAAGCTGTTTCTGGTGACAGATTAGTCATACCTATCATTGGTTCAAAAGCGCTGTGTAATCTTTCCCACCTTTCGGACTTTTCAAAATTCTGGCAACAGGGCAGTAGTAAAAATGATAGAGAAGTGTCCAAATATTATACGGCTCGGAAGCAAAATGCGTCGACAAATGTACAAAATTATACGCCGGACGCAAATTTGATTATAATATGAAAGGAGTTGAAAATGCTGCATTATAAAATAAAAGGTATATTTTAGTTTTAAGAGATATTTAAAAGAAAAATTAGGAGCAATACAAAAAAAGGAAAAAAATCGATATACACTTGAAATACAAAGCCTAAAGCCTCTATTTCTAGGGGACGCAAAAATGATGGATTATGAAAGGACGCAGAAATGATGAAAGATGTATATATATATATATATATATATATATATATATATATATATAGAGTACTTTGACAAACTTCATGTATATATCTAGGGCGTAAAGTACATCCAAAAATGGGACAAAAATTTCCTATAAACATACCCCGAGAAATGCTTCATTATTCATTAGGGGGCTAGAACCCCCCCCCCCCCCCCCGGGCCCCAAGGGGTAGGAGGAAAAGGGTTTTTTCATAATAGCATGGGAACCGTTTAAAACAATGGCATGAAAATTGGTACATGTCATACAACTGATGAGTTGTAAGTGTAAATTACAGTGGATTTCAAGTTAAAGAAAATTCCAGTCGCGTCGCACGGAGTGGTGACTTAAGGTAAATATTATCCTATATTTTGTATTTCTAAGATTTTTATTTTAAATGCGATATTTTGGAAACCTGGAGTTTCTTATTGAAAAAAGGTACTCTTGTTTTATTTCGGTAGGATGCACCGTTTTCAAGTAAAATTAATTTTAAAAATAACGTATTTTTCAAAAGGGATGATACTCCATATAAGGAGTTCAAGTAATTCCGAAAGTTGCGCTTAACAATTTAGCTATGTCTAAAATGTCTCACAATAAGACAAAATGTTCCTATAACCATACCCCGAGAAAAGCTTCATTAGGGGGCTAGAGCCCCTCAAAGGGGGTAGGAGGAAAAGGGTTTCTTCGTAATAGGATGGAAACCATTTAAGATAACGGCGTGAAAATTGGTGCATGTCTTACAACTGATAAGTTGTAAATTACAGCAGACTTAAAGTGAAAATATTTTTCCAGTGGCGTCGCACGGAGTGGGGCTTAAGGTAAATATTTTCCTAATTTTTTATTGTAAGACTTTTTACTTTAAATGCAATTATTTGAAATTTTTATTTACTTTAAAAAATAATAATCAGTGGGGTGTTTCATAAACTTGTTTAGGTATTTATTATCAACAGTTTAAAATAACTCACAACCAACATTATTGAAATCAATACATAAAAAAATGTTTCAAAAATTAATAAAAAAAATAACAATTTTTATTAAAAGAAGGCATTAGCTAAACTAATCAGGTTTTCAAAATAATTTTCATTTTGCTGGATACACAATCTAGCCCTACGTCTAATATGTTGGGCAACACGAATAATCTGAAAACGATTTTCTCTAAGCTCGTTTCCGGCACGATTTATTATTTGTGCTAACTCTTCTTGAGAATCTTTCTGTCGCATATACAATAGCAGTCATATGCCCCCAAAAATAATCTAAATCTGGCGATCGTGCTGGCAAGGCTATTGGAGCACCTCTGCCAATCCATCGATTTGGATAATTATTGTTTACCAATTTTTTAACTTACCTCCCAAAATGAGCTGGGGCCCCATCATGTTGAAAGTAATGGTCCAATCTTATTTTTAATGGGACATCATCCAACAAAACACAAAGCTGATTTTCCAGAAAATTTAAATAATTTTCCGAATTTAAATTTTGTGGAATTTCGATTGGACCAATTAATTGATTACCAATAATACCAGCCCACAAATTTATTGAAAATCTGTGTTAGTAGTTCGTCCTTCTGACCGCCCTTGGATTTTCATTCGCCCAAAAATGGGTATTATGAATATTGAAGGCCTTGTCCCTCGTAAAAGTGGCTTCATCCGACCACAAAGTCTTAGGTAAAATACTCTTGTTATTTAAAATCCATTGAGAGAATTCTACTCTAGCTGGGATGTCTTCAGGCCTTAAGTCTTGAACCCTTTGATAATAAAATGGGTGAAGCCCTTGTACCTGTGCCATGCCAAAGAGCCTCGTAGTGCGTCGTTTGGAAGCGCGTTCGTTTTTATAGTTATTTTGTCGAGTTTTTGAATTTTATTATTAATTTAGTTGTGAGGAATTTCGCTTAAAAATTAAGGACGATATAAATAAACCTGTTAATAAAAGCCAAATCTTCTATTAAATATGATTAAAAATAGGTAAATAAAAAAAGTGCATGCTTAAGTATTAGGATTTTTTTGTTTGAAGCTAATTTTAAACTAAAATTTCTGTATAGGTACTCTTTTTCTTTCAAAAATTTCTGGTCGGCCTAGTTGAACATTATTATTGTACTCTTGATTTGAACAGCTGTTCCATGAATTTTTTTGTGTTGTAGTATTTTAAATGTTTGAAATTGAGAGATTTCAGAGAGTTAGGGTGGGTTTATGCAGACCACTTAAAGTTTAATTTAACCCTAATTTAACTTTACATTTAATTTAGTACGAGTTAAAAACACATGAAGCCATAAGAGCGTTTATCCACAACTTTGATTTCATTTTAACTTTCAATGCCCTAAGAATTTCTTAAAGCAAAATTAAAGTTAAATTAAGCTTAAATTAAATTTAAAGTGGTCTGCATAAACCCACCTTGAGTAGGATTTCTTTCTTTAAAGATAACAAAAATATTATTTTTTCAAACTTGTTATACATGAATATACCTAGTAGAGAGACTTGGCAACGCCACCGCGAGTACTGACGTCAAAACAAATGTTTTTTTCTGTAACTGACGTTCAATGTTCTTTCCATGTAGTTATTCCCAGTGCGCAGCTACTAAAAAATTTTTTTTGATTATCTTTATTCAATCTGAATTTATACCAGGATTTACCGGTTTCAATATATGCAGTGAATTTTATAACACCCTGTATATATATATATATATATATATATATATATATATATATATATATATATATATATATATATATATATATATATATATATATATATATATACAAAATAAAATAAAATAACCAATAGCCTTCCGAGTTTAGCCCGGTGGGCGGAGCCTCGGGCTGCTAAGGGAGCTAGGATTTTTGTAGAAGTTTAATATGTACACTACAGTTTTATGCTAATTTTAAAGCTAATATTTACAGTCAGAAATTGATGTCATGTCGTTGCGCGATTGCCGCCTGGGCGGGGCTTGTTTGGAGAGTCAAAATTGGTATAAAATAAAAAGCTGGGGATTTATTATTCAGTATTGGGATGGAATCAGTCGGGATCAGGTAGGATATTTTCGAAATAAACTGACAATCTATGGTATAGTGGTTTATGCGTAGGATTGTCGTTATGTCTCGTTTGTGTCAAGTTAGTTGTCAATGTCGAATTGCCGATTTTAGTTCTAAAGAACTTGTCAGAGATTTCAGAGATGTATTCTTGAAATCTCTGAATCCCCGCCTGTTCATGCAAATCGGCAATTGTTATAGAGCGCCAATAGCGCTCTATATACCGAGCTCTTGGTCAGAAAAATGTTCGCCGGTTGAGTAATCGTGTTTTTCGACAATCTCAATTTTTTTTCTCCGAGATGGTTGCAGGTGGAACGATCAAATTTTCTGGGTTAATAGAGGGATAGTGCGTCTAGCTTCGATAAAAAATTCAGCTATTCAGGGTGTTGCGTTTCGGAGTTATAAAACGTCAAAGTCGAAATTTCTGCGAATTCCTATGGGATCGATTACAGGTCGCAAAACTTAATTAAATCGATTTAAATTTTCAGAGGTTGTAGAGGACCGGGAGCTTCAGAACCCTATTGAAACTGGCGGTATTCGGAAAATGGGAACTAATTTTTTTGAATTTTTTTATGTCGAAAAATGCTATTTTTGTAGACCCCACTTTGGCACTGAATAAGTCGAAACTGGAACATCGGACAGAATTACGGATTTGAACATAAAACTAAAGAATCTCAAATACTTTCTTTTTGCAATACATTTACCTATACCTAAAACGACTGGAAATTGGGAAAAAGTGGAAATTACGATTTTTCTTGCAAATTTTTGACGGTTGTCAATTTTTTTGGGGGTCAAAATGGATTCAAATCGAAATCCCATGTACCTTATCGGAAAGACCTCGCCGAACTACGTTATAAACGTATTTTTTGGTTCCTTCATTCTTAATAGGAAAGGAGCAATCGATAATTAAATTTAGATTTTTTACGATTTTTTTTCATGACATCTCTACATTCGAATCACTCTGTATTTTTTCCTATCTAATTTCTTCTAACTTTTTCAACGCTATCCCTTGGGGATATAATCAGGCTTTAAAACGAATCCCGAATGGGTGATCCTGGGCCAGATTTAGGGGGTAAAAACCCATTTTTTCTGTTTTTTTTTCATCAAAATTCATCTTTAAAAGGCATTATTATATATTATTTCTCCGATTTAACAGTTCTTTTTTGGTTTATTTTCATCCCTTATCATCTGAGAACACTTCTAACTAATTAAAATTCCATATTTTTTCGTTAAAGTTATAAATAAATACCTTTTTTTGCATCGGTGCAGGAAAAATTTTAAAAAGTGCCTATATTAAAAGCCGTGCCTTGACAAAACAAATGAAACTGACCCTCTTTACATCGAAATTAAAATATGACCTGTCAAAATGTCATGAAAATAACAGTTTTTGTAGCGATATTGGAAGCTTCCTGGACCGATTTCGGCTTGAAATATACATGCCAAAGGTAAAACGGACTTTATATTTTTAGTTAAAATACATTTCATTGGACGATTTAAGCATTAAATACGATTTTTTTTAATTTTTCTCAGACCATGCAAATGCATGTCAAAATCAGTTTTATACGGAAATATGAAGGGTCTAAATGTCGCAAAAATGCCAGTTTTTCTTGCGAGATTTTCGCATTTCTGAACCGTTTTCGGCTTGACAAATACCGGGCAACGCCTCTATAGACATTCCCGTGTGAATTTCGGAACATATAATTTGAAGAATTAGTCACTAAATACCAATTTTAATAATTTTTCGATGACGCGGCAAAACATCATAGAGAGGGTATTCCATTAGGTAGTATACGGTGTATATCACAATGACGGGTCAGATTTAAAATTGGAAATCTGAAAAAAAAATTTCCGAGATGTGGTTTAAATCATTCCGAGGTATTCTTAGATATTCATCTCATATAATAATCCCAGAAAGAATCACTTAATTAGAAATGTAGTATATAATAATGCCGGTTAAAAATAGGATTTGTTGGAAAAAATCAAAAAAGTTCAATTTTTGCCCTCTAAATAAGCTCCTGGATGACCGGTTTAGGATTCATTTTAAAGCTTGATTATCATTCTATAAGATAGCGTTTAATAAATTGTCAAAAATGTATGTAGAAAAAATACAGAGTGATTCAAATGTACCGATGTCGAGGGCAAAAAATCTAAACATCGAAATTAAATCGTCGATTGCTCTATTCCTATAAGGAACGAAGAAACTAAAAAATATGAAATCAACGTATTTCGATAAGCTCTTTCCGGCTAGGTATATGGGATTTTGATTTGGATCCATTTTGACCACGAAAAAATTAAAAACCGTAAAAAATATGGGTCAAAAATCTAAATTTCCAGTTTTTCCAAAATTTATCCTATTTCTAGTCGTTTTAGGTATAGGTAAATGTATTGCAAAAAGAAAGTATTTGATATTTTGAAGTTTTACGTGTGAATCCGTTTTTCTGTCCGACGTTTCGTTTTCGAGTTATTTAGTACCAAAGAGGGGTCTGCAAATGACATTTTCAACTTTAAAAAATTAAAAAAAAAATTACTTCCAATTTTTCTATCCTAACCAATATTAACAAAATTTTGTAACCTTAGGTCTTCTAACACCTTCGAAAATTTAAAACGGTTTAATCCACTATTGTGACTTTTATCCAATTTCAACCGAAATCGCGAAAATTTCGACTTTGACGTATATTTTTTTAACGGAACATCCTGTACATGTTAATTTTTTGATAAAGCTTCTTCCATTATTCCTCTTCAAAATGAAGAAGTGTAGGAGTTTCGCTATTAATTATATAGGATAAAAAAAATCGCGAATCTGAGAACAATATTGTACATGCCATAGCAACCATACCATAGCAAGCAAAAAAGTATCGTCATAGAAAATTTTACATTGTAAAATAGAGCACGATTATTCAAAAATTTTATCTAGGGCATACAGGGTGGCTTAAAAATTTAATTTTAAATTGTGACTTTTAGATTCTTGAGCCACCCTATATTGTTTTACATCAAGTTTTAATAACCATGCTCTTTATGTATAATTTTTCACATCTCAGGTGAAGCGGCCCAAAAAATTAACTCTTTTTCGCTAATTTCAAAACTGAATATTTCATCACTAAGATGATTGTAGAGTACCCAACTAGGCCAAGCAATAGAGCGATTTGCCGTGACATTAATCTTATTGGAAAACCGCCTGTGCCATCATCTGAAAGATGATCCGTAGATGATTCCTGTTATAAATCCAACTCTGAAATTTTTGCCATTAATTTGTTATAAACATTTTTAAGCAAAAACACGTGATTTTTTTAGTTTTTTGCTTATAAAATGGAAAGTAATGAAGCAATCTTAATGATGTCAATGGACGATTTATAGAGAATAAAAATACGAACAAAATGAGAGGTCGAGCGTCCCGAGAGAATAAGTAGCAACGGAGAAAATCCGGAAAAACCGGAAAATTAAGAGTTTTTGTTTTAAATTCATAAATCGGCCATTTTTTAACGCAGATGGCTCAAAATTTGGGAAAAAATAGTAATTTATAGCTACTTTATGTGTGCAAAACCCCGACGCTGTCCGACGATTAGTTTTTCCACAATCGTCATTTTAATTTCTCAGCACAC
Source organism: Philopedon plagiatum (assembly GCA_963971165.1). Classification (NCBI taxonomy): domain Eukaryota; kingdom Metazoa; phylum Arthropoda; class Insecta; order Coleoptera; family Curculionidae; genus Philopedon; species Philopedon plagiatum. Next base: position 77,791,069 of record OZ020190.1, read on the forward strand.
TATTTTGCAACAGGTCTGGATGCTCTATGGATCGTCCGATTTTAATTACTGAAACGGATTTGAAAGCAAATCGTATATATTTGCATTTCTATGTGTACGGAAATATATGTCTGTATACAGGCTGTCCAATAAGTGTTGGTTTGAGCAAATACTCCTAGTAGTACCTGGATAAATGTAATTACACCGGATTTCATGCAAATCGGTTATATTTGTTTTTATATGTGTTGTATATACGTATACAGGGTGTCCGAAAAGTCTTGATATGGGCAAATACTTCTACTACAACCGAGATAAACCTAATTAATTCGGATAAGTAAATCGACTATATTCCTATTTAAACGCGTGGGTGTTAGTTTGAATGTATACAGGGTGTCCAAAAAGTCTTGTATGAGCAAATACTCCTATTATTATTTCGATAAACTTTATTAGGTCGAATTTCAAACAAATCGAATATATTTGTATTAATATGTGTTTATGTTTGTATGTATGTATACAGGGTATCCGAAAAGTCTTGGTATGGGCAAATACTTCTACTAGTACCGAGATAAACCTACTTAATTCAGATTTTACGTAAATCGACTATATTCCTATTTAAACGTTTGGGTGTTAGTTTGAATGTATACAGGGTGTCCAAAAAGTCTTGGTATGGGCAAATACTCCTATTATTACTTAGATGAACTTTATTAGGTCGGATTTCATGCCAATCGAATATATTTGTATTAATATGTGTTTATGTTTGTAGGTGTGTATACAGGGTGTCCGAAAAGTCTTGGTATGGGCAAATCCTTGTACTAGTACCGAGATAAACCTACTTAATCCGGATTTTAAGTAAATCGACTATATTCCTATTTAAACGTGTGGGTGTTAGTGTGAATGTATACAGGGTGTTCAAAAAGTCTTGGTATGGGCAAATACTCCTATTATTGCTTAGATAAACTTTATTAGGTCGGATTTCACGCAAATCGAATACATTTGTATTAATATGTGTTTATGTTTGTATGTACGTATACAGGGTGTCCGAAAAGTTTTTTGTTGGCAACGATAGTTTTTACGTGTGGTGTTTGTATGTGTGTAGCGACACGGTTACGAAGGGCGGTCTATTCTGCATCATCAGTCCGAAGGAGTGTGATATCTTCCTTAATACATGCTCTAGCAACACGAAATTTTCAGGGCGTGATAATGATGATATTACCGACCTTATAGAGCCCCCTCAGGGGGCGATTAGGCGGTCTATCCGTACTAGTTATAGACCGCCCGCCGAGCGGTCTATATACCCCCTGTTTGGAAAAAAAGTTGTGTGTATGTATGTATGTGCGGATGTATGTGCGTATGTTGTCGTCCGTTTCGACATTTTCACCTTTTCAATTTTTTTTTCTCGAAAACGGTTAGAGGGGGGCAACCAAATTTTCTGGGTTAATAGAGGGATAGTGCGACTAGCTTCGGTAAAAAATTCAGTTATACAGGGTGTTCCGTTTCGGAGTTATAAAACGTCAAAGTCGAAATTTCAGCGATTTCCTATGGGATCGATTACAGGTCGCAAAACTTAATTAAATCGATTTAAATTTTTATAGGTTGTAGAGGTCCGGGAGCTTCAGAACCCTATTGAAACTGGCCGTATTCCGAAAGTGGGAAGTAATTCTTTTGAATTTTTTTATGTCGAAAAATGCCCTTTGTAGACCCCACTTTGGCACCGAATAAGTCGAAACCGGAACATCGGACAGAAAAACGTATTTGAACATAAAACTAAAGAATCTCAAATACTTTCTTTTTGCAATACATTTACCTATACCTAAAACGACTGGAAATTGGAAAAATTTGGGAAAAACTGGAAATTACGTTTTTTCATGAAATTTTTTGACGGAATTTAATTTTTTGGGGGTCAAAATGGATTCAAATCGAAATCCCATGTGCCTTATCGGAAAGAGCTCGCCGAAATACGTGATTTGCATATTTTTTGGTTCCTTCATTCCTAATAGGAAAGGAGCAAGCGATAATTAAAATTCGATTTTTTACGATTTTTTTTCATGACATCTCTACATTCGAATCACTCTGTATCTCTTCCTATCTAATTTCTTGCAACTTTTTCAACGCTATCCCGTGGGGATATAATCAGGCTTTAAAATGAATCCCGAATGGGTGATCTAGGGCCGCATTTAGGGGGTAAAAACTCATTTTTTCTGTTTTTTTCCATCAAAATTCATATTTAAAAGGCATTATTATATATTATTTCTCTTATTTAACGATTCTTTTTTGGTTTATTTTCTTCCCTGATCATCTAAGAACACTCCTAACTAATTAAAACTCCATATTTTTTCGTTAAAGTTATAAATAAATACCTTTTTTTGCATCGCTGCAGGAAAAATTTTAAAAAGTGCATATATAAAAGCCGTGCCTTGACAAAACAATTGAAACTGACCCTCTTTACATCGAAATTAAAATATGACCTGTCAAAATGTCATGAAAATAACAGTTTTTGTAGCGATATTGGAAGCTTCCTGGACCGATTTCGGCTTGAAATATACATGGCAAAGGTAAAACGGATTTTATATTTTTATTTACAATACATTTCATTGGACGATTTAAGCATTAAATACGAATTTTTTTAATTTTTCTCAGACCATGCAAATGCATGTCAAAATCAGTTTTATACGGAAAAACGTATTAAAATATGTGTCTAAATGTCGCAAAAATGCCAGTTTTTCTTGGGAGATTGGAAACAGTCTGGACCAACTTCGGCTTGAAATTTATCGGGCAAGGGAATTAGGGACCTTATACTTTCAGTAGAAAGACATTTCATTGGATAAATTTGGCTTTAAATACAAATTTTATCGATTTTCCGATGACGCTACAAGACATCATTGAAGATTCTAATATTGCGCTCAGTGGCATCCAAATATTTGTTATAAAGTTATAATATATAAAATAATTCCTAAGCATGAGCGAGTATACCTTTGTGGCAATATATTAATTATTATTAAATCATTTTAATTTAATTTTAGGGAAATGAATTGATTCGGATCGTTTTAAAGTAACCTGAACAATTCGAAAATACATTTTATATCTTCCAGCATGTGCGTGATTGTATATATGTCTACAGGGTGTCCGAAAAGTACAAAAGTTTGTATGGGCAAATACCTTTGCTATTTGTACAAATATAAACTTAATTGTCGGATTTAAAGCAAATCGTATATATTTCCATTTCCATGTGTACGGATTTACATATGTATGTCTGTATACAGGATGTACGAAAAGTCTTGGTTGGAGCAAATACTCCTAGTAGCACTAGGATAAATGTAATTAAACCGAATTTCAGGCAAATCGATTATATTTGTTTTTATTTGTGTTGTATATACGTATACAGGGTGTCCGAAAAGTCTTAGTATGGGCAAATACTTCTACTAGTAGGTACCAAGATAAATTTATTTAGGTGGGATTTTACGTAAATCGACTATATTCCTATTTAAACCTGTGGGTCTTAGTGTGAATGTATAGAGGGTGTCCAAAAATCTTGGTATGGCCAAATACTCCTATTAGTACTTAAAAAAACTTTATTAGGTCGGATTTCACGCAAATCGAATATATTTGTATTAATATGTGTTTATGTTTGTATGTATGTATACAGGGTGTCCGAAAAACTTGGTATGGGCAAATACTTCTACTAGTACCGAGATAAATCTACTTAATTCAGATTTTAATTATATCGAATATAATCCTATTTAAACGTGTGGGTGTTAGTTTGAATGTATACAGGGTGTCCAAAAAGTCTTGGTATGGGCAAATACTCCTATTATTACTTAGATAAACGTTATTAGGTCGGATTTCACGCAAATCGAATATATTTGTATTAATATGTGTTTATCTTTGTATGTATGTATACAGGGTGTCCGAAAAGTCTTGGTATGGGCAAATACTTCTAGTAGTACCGAGATAAACCTACTTAATTCGGATTTTAAGTAAATCGACTATATTCCTATTTAAACGTGTGGGTGTTAGTTTGAATGTATACAGGGTGTCCGAAAAGTGTTGGTATGGGCAAATTCTCCTATTATTACTTAGATAAACTTTATTAGGTCGGATTTCACACAAATCGAATACATTTGTATTAATATGTGTTTATGTTTGTATGCATGTATACAGGGTGTCCGAAAAGTTTTTTGTTGGCAAAAATAGTTTCTACGTGTGGTGTTTGTATGTGTGACACGGTTACGAAGGGCGGTCTATTCTGCATCATCAGTCCGAAGGAGTGTGATATCTTCCTTAATACATGCTGTAGAAACACGAAACTTTCATGCCATGACAATGATGATATTACCGACATTATGGAGCCCCATTTCAGTGCACGACAATGATGATATTACCGACATTATAGAGCCCCCTCGGAGGGGGCGATAGGGCGGTCTACCCGTACTAGTTATAGACCGCCCGCCGAGCGGTCTATATACCGAGCCGTTGGTCAGAAAATGTGTGTGTGTATGTATGTATGACCGTGCGTATGTTGTCGTCCGTTTCGACATTTTCACCTTTCAATTTTTTTTCTCGAAAACGGTTGGAGGTGGGGCAATCAAATTTTCTGGGTTAATAGAGGGATAGTGCGACTAGCTTCGGTAAAAAATTCAGTTATACAGGGTGTTCCGTTTCGGAGTTATAAAACGTCAAAGTCGAAATTTCAGCGATTTCCTATGGGATCGATTACAGGTCGCAAAACTTAATTAAATCGATTTAAATTTTTGTAGGTTGTAGAGGTCAGGGAGCTTCAGAACCCTATTGAAACTGGCGGTATTCGGAAAATGGGAAGTAATTTTTTTGAATTTTTTTATGTCGAAAAATGCCCTTTGTAGACCCCTCTTTGGCACCAAATAACTCGGTCGCCGGAACCTCAGACAGAAAAACGTATTTGAACTTAAAACTAAAGAATCTCAAATACTTTCTTTTTGCGATACATTTACCTATACCTAAAACGACTGGAAATTGGAAAAATTTGGGAAAAAGTGGAAATTACGAATTTTCATGCAAATCTTTGACGGTTTTGAATTTTTTGGGGGGTCAAAATGGATCCAAATCGAAATCCCATGTGCCTTATCGGAAAGAGCTCGCCGAAATACGTTACAAACGTATTTTTTGGTTCCTTCATTCTTAATAGGAAAGGAGCAATCGATAATTAAATTTAGATTTTTTACGATTTTTTTTCATGACATCTCTACATTTGAATCACTGTATCTTTTCCTATCTAATTTCTTCCAACTTTTTCAACGCTATCCCTTGGGGATATAATCAGGCTTTAAAATGAATCCCGAATGGGTGATCCAGGGCCTGATTTAGGGGGTAAAAACTCATTTTTTCTGTTTTTTTCCCATCAAAATTCATCTTTGTATGGCATTATGTATTATTTCTCTTATTTAACAGCTCTTTTTTGGTTTATTTTCTTCCTACATCATCTGAGAACACTCCACACTAATTAAAATTACATTTTTTTCATTAAAGTTATAAATAAATACCTTTTTTTGCATCGGTGCAGTAAAAATTTTAAAAAGTGCATATAATAAAAGCCGTGCCTTGGAGAAACAAATGAAACTGACCCTCTTTACATCGAAATTAAAATATGACCTGTCAAAATGTCATGAAAATAACAGTTTTTGTAGCGATATTGGAAGCTTCCTGGACCGATTTCGGCTTGAAATATACATGGCAAAGGTAAAACGGTCTTTATATTTTTATTTACAATACATTTCATTGGACGATTTAAGCATTAAATACGAATTTTTTTAATTTTTCTCAGACCATGCAACTGCATGTCAAAATCAGTTTCATACGGAGAAATGTATTAAAATATGAAGGGTCGAAATGTCGCAAAAATGTCAGTTTTCCTTGCGAGATTTTAGGGTTTCTGAACCGTTTTCGACTTGAAAAATACTGGCAATGCCTCTATAGACCTTCCCGTGCGGATTTCGGAACATATAATTTGAAGAATTAGTCATTAAATACCAATTTTAACAATTTTTCGATGACGCGGCGAAGCATCATAGAAAGGCTATTCCATGAGGTAGTATACGGGGTAAATCACAATGACGGGTCTGATTTAAATTTTGCTTAGATTTGTTATTAATTGAGAACGGATTATTCGATTGAAAAGAGTGATGTGGCAATCGAAAGGGGAGGCAGTAAGCTATTTTATTTGTAAATAATTTCGACATTTCGTTGGCATGACGACGAAAAATTTGCTATTTCCGATATTTATTGAGTTAGAGAGCTGAAATTTGATATATGGGAAGAATTCGGTCAATCATTCAAAATTATATGTGTAAATTTTGATTCGCATGGTTTCTATAGCAACGATAAAATACCATTTTAATCGATTTTCCTAGGACGCTACAAAGCATTATTGAAGATTCTAATATGGAGCTCAGTGGCTTCGAAAAAATTCAGAAATATGCATTTTATTTTCTAACCATGAGCGTGTATACCTTTGGGACAATAATATATTAATTATTATTGAATCATTTTAATTTAATTTTAGGGAAATGACTTGATTCGGATCGTTTTAAAGTAAACTGAACGATTCGAAAACACATTTTATACCTTTCGGGCATCTGAATGGTTGTACATATGTCTACAGGGTGTCCGAAAAGTATTTGTATGCGCAAATATCTTTGTCATTAGCAAGAAGAGAAGAATAATTGAGCCTTATTTCAAGGAAATCGTAAATTTTTTATTCCTTTGTGTGGTTGTTTATGTTTGTATGTATACAGAATGTCCAAAAAGTCTTTGTATGCGCAAATATCTTTGTCATTAGAACGAAGAAAAACTTAAATGAGTCTTATATCAAGGAAAACGTAAATTTTTTATTCCTTTGTGTGGCTGTTTATATGTTGGTTTGTATACAGAATGTCCAAAATGTCTTTGTATGCGCAAACATCTTTGCAATTAGTACGAATATAAACGTAATTGAGCCGGTTTTCAATCGCAAAAATATAAAAATATAAAATATTTAAATTACTGTGTCGTGTTTGTTGTGTTTGTATGTATGTACAGTACAGGATGTCCGAAAAGTCTTTGTATGGACAAATTCCTTTGCTATTTGTACAACTATAAACTTAATTGTCGGATTTAAAGCAAATCGTATATATTTGCATTTCTATGTGTACGGAAATATATGTCTGTATACAGGCTGTCCAATAAGTGTTGGTTTGAGCAAATACTCCTAGTAGTACCTGGATAAATGTAATTAAACCGGATTTCATGCAAATCGATTATATTTGTTTTTATATGTGTTGTATATACGTATACAGGGTGTCCGAAAAGTCTTGGTATGGGCAAATACTTCTACTACAACCGAGATAAACCTAATTAATTCGGATTTTAAGTAAATCGACTATATTCCTATTTAAACGTGTGGGTGTTAGTTTGAATGTATGCAGGGTGTCCAAAAAGTCTTGTATGAGCAAATACTCCTATTATTATTTAGATAAACTTTATTAGGTCGAATTTCAAACAAATCGAATATATTTGTATTAATATGTGTTTATGTTTGTATGTATGTATACAGGGTATCCGAAAAGTCTTGGTATGGGCAAATACTTCTACTAGTACCGAGATAAACCTACTTAATTCAGATTTTAAGTAAATCGACTATATTCCTATTTAAACGTTTGGGTGTTAGTTTGAATGTATACAGGGTGTTCAAAAAGTCTTGGTATGGGCAAATACTCCTATTATTGCTTAGATAAACTTTATTAGGTCGGATTTCACGCAAATCGAATGCATTTGTATTAATATGTGTTTATGTTTGTATGTATGTATACAGGGTGTCAAAGTTTTTTGTTGGCAACAATAGTTTTTACGTGTGGTGTTTGTATGTGTGTAGCGACACAGTTACGAAGGGCGGTCTATTCTGCATCATCAGTCCGAAGGAGTGTGATATCTTCCTTAATACATGCTCTAGCAACACGAAATTTTCAGGGCGTGACAATGATGATATTACCGACCTTATAGAGCCCCCTCGGGGGGGCGATTAGGCGGTCTACGCAATCTTATATATACCGCCCCGTTCGTGAGGAAAATATATATTGGTTGACAAATCGTGTTTTTCGACATTCTCAATTTTTTTTTGTCCGAGATGGTTGCAAGTGGAAAGTTCAAATTTTCTGGATTAATATAGGGATAGTGCATCTAGCTTCGGTAAAAAATTAAGTTATACAGGGTGTTCCGTTTCGGAGTTATTAAACGTCAAAGTCGATATTTCCGCGATTTCGTATGGGATCGATTACAGGTCGCAAAAGTTAATTAAATCGATTTAAAATTTCGGAGTTCGTAGAGGACCGGGAGCTTCAGAACCCTATTGAAACTGGCGATATTCGGAAAATGGGAAGTCATTCTTTTGAATTTTTTTAAGTCGAAAAAGGCCACTTGAAGACCCATATTCAATTCTACATTGCTCAAAAACGAAGCATCGGACAGAAAAACGGTTTGCATGTCAAACTAGAGAATCTCAAATACTTTCTTTTTGCAATACACTTACCTATACCTAAAACGACTGGAAATTGGAAAAATTTGGGAAAAACTGGAAATTACGATTTTTCATGCAAATTTTTGACGGCTTTTAATTTTTTTCGGGGCAAAATGGATCCAAATCGAAATCCCATGTTTTTATGTGTGTTGTTACGCATACAGGGTGTCCGAAAAGTTTTAGTATGGGCAAATACTTCTACTAGTACCGAGATAAACCTAATTAATTCGGAGTTTAAGTAAATCGACTACATTCCTATTTAAACGTGTGAGTGTTAGTTTGAATGTATACAGGGTGTCCAAAAAGTCTTGGTATGGGCAAATACTCCTTAGATAACCTTTATTTGGTCGGATTTCACGCAAATCGAATATATTTGTATTAAAATGTGTTTATGTTTGTATGTATATATACAGGGTGTCCGAAAATTCTTTGCGTTGGCAAAAATAGTTTCTACGTGTAGGTGTTTGTATGTATGTAGCGATACGGTTACGAAGGGCGGTCTATTCTGCATCATCAGTCCGAAGGAGTGTGATATCTTCCTTAATACATGGCCTAGCAACACGAAATTTTCAGGGCATGACAATGATGATATTACCGACCTTATAGAGCCCCCTCGGGGGCGATTAGGCGGTCTACCCGTACTAGTTATAGAGCGCCTTTCAGGCCGCTCTATATACCGTCTTGCCACTCAGGAAAATGTTCGTTGGTTGGGGAATCGGGTTTTTCCACAATCTCAATTTTTTTTCTCCGAGACGGTTGCAGGTGAAAGGTTCAAATTTTCTGGGTTAATAGAGGGATAGTGCGTCTAGCTTCGATAAAAAATTCAGCTATACAGGGTGTTCCGTTTCGGAGTTATAAAACGCCAAAGTCGAAATTTCCGCGAATTCCTATGAAATCGATTACAGGTCGCAAAACTTAATTACATCGATTTAAATTTTCAGAGGTTGTAGAGGACCGGGAGCTTCAGAACCCTATTGAAACTGGCGGTATTCGGAAAATGGGAAGTAATTTTTTTGAATTTTTTTATGTCGAAAAATGCCCTTTGTAGACCCCTCTTTGGCACCAAATAACTCGGTCGCCGGAACCTCGGACAGAAAAACGTATTTGAACTTAAAACTAAAGAATCTCAAATACTTTCTTTTTGCAATACATTTACCTATACCTAAAACGACTGGAAATTGGAAAAATTTGGGAAAAAGTGGAAATTACGAATTTTCATGCAAATCTTTGACGGTTTTGAATTTTTTGGGGGGTCAAAATGGATCCAAATCGAAATCCCATGTGCCTTATCGGAAAGAGCTCGCCGAAATACGTTCTTAACGTATTTTTTGGTTCCTTCATTCTTAATAGGAAAGGAGCAATCGATAATTAAATTTAGATTTTTTACGATTTTTTTTCATGACATCTCTACATTCGAATCACTCTGTATCTTTTCCTATCTAATTTCTTCCAACTTTTTCAACGCTATCCCTAGGGGATATAATCAGGCTCTAAAATGAATCCCGAATGGGTGATCCAGGGCCTGATTTAGGGGGTAAAAACTCATTTTTTCTTTTTTCCATGAAAATTCATCTTTAAAAGGCATTATTATATATTATTTCTCTTATTTAACGATTCTTTTTTGGTTTATTTTCTTCCCTGATCATCTAAGAACACTCCTAACTAATTAAAACTCAATATTTTTTCGTTAAAGTTATAAATAAATACCTTTTTTTGCATCGGTGCAGGAAAAATTTTAAAAAGTACATATATAAAAGCCGTGCCTTGAAAAAACAATTGAACGGGCCCTCTTTACATCGAAATTAAAATATGACCTGTCAAAATGTCATGAAAATAACAGTTTTTGTAGCGATATTGGAAGCTTCCTGGACCGATTTCGGCTTGAAATATACATGGCAAAGGTAAAACGGACATTATATTTTTAGTTAAAATACATTTCATTGGACGATTTAAGCATTAAATACGAATTTTTTTAATTTTTCTCAGACCATGCAAATGCATGTCAAAATCAGTTTCATACGGAGAAATGTATTAAAATATGAAGGGTCGAAATGTCGCAAAAATGCCAGTTTTCCTTGCGAGATTTTAGGGTTTCTGAACCGTTTTCGACTTGAAAAATACTGGGCAATGCCTCTATAGACCTTCCCGTGTGGATTTCGGAACATATAATTTGAAGAATTAGTCATTAAATACCAATTTTAACAATTTTTCGATGACGCGGCGAAGCATCATAGAAAGGCTATTCCATGAGGTAGTATACGGGGTAAATCACAATGACGGGTCTGATTTAAATTTTGCTTAGATTTGTTATTAATTGAGAGCGGATTATTCGATTGAAAAGAGTGATGTGGCAATCGGAAGGGGAGGAAGTAAGCTATTTTATTTGAAAATAATTTCGACATTTCGTTGGCATGACGACGAAAAATTTGCTATTTCCGATATTTATTGAGTTAGAGAGCTGAAATTTGATATATGGGAAGAATTCGGTCAATCATTCAAAATTATAGTGTAAATTTTGATTCGCATGGTTTCTATAGCAACGATTAAGGATACAGTTGACAATTTCTAACTCACGTACGGCTGATCTGATTGAAACGAGTGAGGTGGCAATCGAAAGGGAACGAAGTAAGCTACTTTTTTATGTGAAAATAATTTTGACATTTCGTTGCCATGACGACGAACAGTTTGCTATTTCCATTATTTATTGAGTTTTAGAGTTGAAATTTGATATCTGGGTAGAATTCGGTCAATCATTCAAAAATATTTTTATAAATTTTGATTCCGATGATTACCATAGCAACGATTGAGCATAAAGTTGATCATTTTTAACTCGCGAACGGCTTATCTGATTGAAACCAGTAAAGTGACGATCGAAATGTTAGAAAGTACACTACTTTTTTATGTGAAAATAATTTTGACATTTCGTTGCCGGGACGATGAACAATTTGCTATTTTCGTTATTTATTGAGTTGGAAAGTTGAAAACTGATATCTCGGAAGAATTCGGTCACTCATTCAAAAATATATCTGGAAAAATCGATTCCCATGGTTGGCATAGCAACGATTAAGGATAAAGTTGACAATTTATAACTCGCGGACGCCTTCTGCGATTGGAACGAGTGAGGTGGCTATCGAAAGGGATGGAAGTAAACTACTTTTTTATTTGAAAATAATTTCGATTTTTGGTAGTTATGACGACGATCAATTTGATTTCTCCGTTATTTATTGAGTTGCAGAGTAGAAATTTCGCATCTAAGTAGAATTCGGTCAATCATTGAAAAATATTTTTACAATTTTCAATTTTAATGATTGCCATAGCAACGATTAGGGGTAAAGTTAACAACTTACAACTCGCTAAGGCTTCTTAGATTGAAAGAAGCGACGTTCATAATATGTATGCACAATTTTTTTCCATAGAGACATCAGTGGCGTGCCCGAAGGGCTCGCCACCAATCTTCATCCAGCTCGACCATTTCAGGAAGATGATGTTATCTAATGTATGGTTCAAAGCCGATCGAAAGATGACAAGTTTAATTTAGTAGGGTTTCAGCGAAATCGTACATATTGTATTTATATGTAATATGTGTTTGTATGTATATAGCGATACGGTTACGAAGGGCGCTCTATTCTGCATCATCAGTCCGTAGGAGTGTGATATCTTCCAATACATGGCCTAGAAACACGAAACTTTCAGGGCATGACAATGATGATATTACCGACCTTATAGAGCCCCCTCGGGGGGCGATTAGGCGCTCTATGCAATCTAGTTATAGACCGCCAACAGCGGTCTATATACCTAGCTGTGAGTCAGAAAAATGTTCGTTGGTTGAGTAATCGTGTTTTTCGGCAATCTCAATTTTTTTTCTCCGAGATGGTTGCAAGTGGACCGTTCAGATTTTCTGGGTTAATAGACGGATAGTGCGCCTAGCTTCGGTAAAAAATTCAGTTATACAGGTTGTTTCGGAGTTATAAAACGTCAAAGTCGAAATTTCCGCGATATCGTATGAAATCGATTACAGGTCGCAAAACTTAATTAAATCGATTTAAATTTTCAGAGGTTGTAGAGGACCGGGAGCTTCAGAACCCTATTGAAACTGGCGGTATTCGGGAAATGGGAAGTAATTTTTTTGAATTTTTTTAGGTCGAAAAATGCAGTTTGCAGACACCTCTTTGGCACCAAATAACTCGGTCGCCGGAACGTCGGGCGGAAAAACGTATTTAAACATAAAACTAAAGAATATCAAATACTTTCTTTTTGCAATACATTTACCTATACCTAAGACGACTGGAAATTGGAAAAATTTGCGAAAAACTGGAAATTACGAATTTTAATGCAAATTTTTGACGGTTGTCAATTTTTTTGGGGGTCAAAATGGATTCAAATCGAAATCCCATGTACCTTATCGGAAAGACCTCGCCGAACTACGTTATAAACGCATTTTTTGGTCCCTTCATTCTTAATAGGAGAGGAACAATCGATAATTAAATTTAGATTTTTTACGATTTTTTTTCATGACATCTCTACATTTGAATCACTCTGTATCTTTTCCTATCTAATTTCTTCCAACTTTTTCAACGCTATCCCTTGGGGATATAATCAGGCTTTAAAATGAATCCCGAATGGGTGATCCAGGGCCTGATTTAGGGGGTAAAAACTCATTTTTTCTGTTTTTTTCCATCAAAATTCATCTTTAAATGGCATTATTATGTATTATTTCTCTTATTTAACAGCTCTTTTTTGGTTTATTTTCTTCCTACATCATCTGATAACACTCCACACTAATTAAAATTACATATTTTTTCGTTAAAGTTATAAATAAAAAGCTCTTTTAGCATCGGTGCAGGAAAAATTTTAAAAAATGCATATATTAATAGTCTGCCTTGGAAAATCAGTTGAAGCAGCCTATCTTTACGTCGAAATTAAAAAATATGACCTGTCAGAATTATGCAAAAATGTCAATATTTTTAGTGATTTTGGAGAGATCCTGGGCCCATTTCGGCTTGGAATATACATGGAAAAGACAGAATGGACTTTATATTTTTAATTATGGTGCATTTCATTGGACGATTTAAGCACTAAATACCAATTGTTTTATCTTTCTGAGACCCTGCAAATGGATTTAAAAATCAGTTTATACGGAGAAATGTATTATAATATGAAGGGTCGAAATGTCGCAAAAATGCCAGTTTTTCTTGTGAGATTTTAGGGCTTCTGAACCGTTTTGGGCTTGAAAAATACCGGGCAACGCCTCTACAGACCTTCCGGTGTGGATTACGGAACATATAACTTGAAGAATTGGGCATTTAGAACCATTTTTAACTATTTTTCGATGACGGTGCAAAGCTGCATAGAATGGTTTTATTCCATTAGTTAGTGTACGGGGTAAATCACAATGACTGATCTGATTTAAAATTTGCTTAGGTTTGTTATTATTTGAGAACGGCTTATCAGATTAAATCGAGTGAGGTGGCAATCGAAAGGGAAGGAATTAAGCAATTTTCCTATTTCAAAATAATTTCGACATTTCGTTGGCATGACGACGAACAACTAGCTATTTTCGTTAATTTTTGAGTTGGACAGTTGAAAGTTGATATATGGGAAGAATTCGGTCAATTATAAAAAGTTCTATATGTAAAATTTTGATTCGCGTGGTTTCTATAGCAACGATTAAGGATAAAGTTGCCAATTTCTAACTCACGCACGGCTGATCTGATTGAAACGAGTGAGGTGGCAATCGATTGGCAAGGAAGTAAGCTACTTTTTTATGTGAAAATAATTTTGACATTTCGTTGCCGTGACGACGAATAATTTGCTGTTCCCGGTATTTATTGAGTTGGAGATTGGAAATTTGATATATGGGAAGAATTCGGTCAATCATTTAAAATTATATGTGTAAATTTTGATTCGCCTGGTTTCCATAGCAACAATTAATGATAAAGTTGACAATTTCTAACTCACGCACGGCTTATCTGATTGAAACGAGTGAGGTGGCAATCGAAAGGGAAGGGAGTAAGCTACTTTGTTATGTAAAAATAATTTTGATTTTCCGTTGCCGTGACGACGAATTATTTGCGATTTCCGTAATGTATTGAGTTGGATAGTTGAAATTTGATATCTGGGAAGAATTCGGTCAATCGTTCAAAAATATATCTGTAAAAATCGATTCCCATGGTTTCTATAGCAACGATTAAGGATAAAGTTGACAATTTGTAACTCACGCACGGCTTATCTGATTGAAACGACTGAAGTGGCAATCGAAAGGGAAGGAAGTAAGCTAATTTTTAATTTGAAAATAATTTTGATTTTCCGCTGCCGTGACGACGAATAATTTGCTATTTCCGTAATGTATTGATTTGGATAGTTGTGTACTATGTGTCGTGTTTGTTGTGTTTGTATGTATGTATAGTACAGGGTGTCCGAAAAGTCTTTGTATGGACAAATACCTTTGCTATTTGTACAAATATAAACTTAATTGTCGGATTTAAAGCAAATCGTATACATTTGCATTTGTGTACGGAGGTATATGTCTGTATACAAGCTGTCCAAAAAGTCATTGTTGGAGCAAATACTCCTAGTAGTACCAGGATAAATGTAATTAAACCGGATTTCATGCAAAATCGATTATATTTGTTTTTATATGTGTTGTATATACGTATACAGGGTGTTCGAAAAGTCTTTTTACAATACATTTACCTATACCTAAAATGACTGGAAATTGGAAAAAACTTGTGAAAAACTGAAAATTACGATTTTTGATGAAAATGTTTGACGGCTTTTAATTTTTTCGGGATTAAAATGGATCCAAATCGAAATTTTTATATGTAATAGGTGTTGTCCGCGTGTAGCGACACGGTTACGAAGGGCGGTCTATTCTGCATCATCAGTCCGAAGGAGTGTGATATCTTCCTTAATACATGGCCTAGAAATACGAAATTTTCAGGGCATGACAATGATGGTATTATCAACCTTATGGAGCCCCCTCGGGGGGCGATTAGGCGGTCTATCCAATCTAGTTGTATATCTTGGAAGTCCTGTTACGCATCTCAGTAACTTATTTTGCATCCTCTGGAACCTGTACAACTGAGTGTCAGAAGTACGGCCCCAGATTGGTGCTCCATAAGTTAACACGGGTCTTATTATTTGTTTGTATATTGCCAATTTATTCCGGGGTGAAAGGGGTTATCGTGGGGAAGTAAAGAATATAAGCTCTGCATCGCTACAAAGGCTTTTTGTAGGATGTAAGAGGTGTGGTGCATGAAGGAGATTCTGGAGTCGATGACAACCCCCAGATACTTCAGCTTTTTAGCCGATGGCATCCAGGAGTTGCCAACGCGGATAGGGATGTTTGTTCGATGGTTGGTAAACTTCTTGGTAAGGATGACTGATTCGCATTTAGATTCGTTTATTGTCAACTTCCACTTTTCGTACCATGGCAGCAGTAAGTGGAGGTGATTTGTAATATGAGCCCTGGCTACATTTGCGTAGAACGAGCTTGCGTATACAAGCACGTCCGCAAACATAGCCAGGTTGGAGTTAGGAAAAGTTGATATGTCTGCCATGTACAAATTGAAAGGCTTAGGAGACAACACTGTTCCCTGGGGAACCCCCGCGTGTTGTCTCTTCAGCTCTGACAAAGCGCCCTCTACTCTAACGGAGAAGGAGCGGCCGGTTATATAGGAGTGAAAAAAGGAAACTAGGTATAATGGGAAGTTGTGTATTGTTATTAATTTGTACAGAAGTCCGTTGAACCAGACCGAATCAAACGCTTTGCTGACGTCCAGCGATAGGAGCATAGCACTTTGTTGGTTGTTAAATTTGTTGATTGCATCCTGAACGATTTTTGCAATCAACAGCGTTGTACTATGTCCCTGCCGGAAGCTAAACTGTGCGTCTGGTATGTTCCGGTCTAGTTCCGGTGTTCCGGTTTCGAACTCTTTAGTTCTCGTCAGTACAGGATAAACGAACATACCTACCTTCCGAAACAGCAATCCTTAAAGCTAACCATGTCGAACTGCATAAGCAGTATGACATAGGCAGCGCCATCCATTAGCAGTTTCAAGCAGTCAGGTGGTTAGAGAGCTGATTCTCATTTATTATTATATTTTTATATATTTACATGTACGCCTGACAAAGTAAGTAGACCTCATTCATTGTTGTAATATTTTACCTCACGGTAAACTCTACTCCGACTGCTTGAAACTGCTAATGGATGGCGCTGCCTGTGTCATACTGCTTATGCAGTTCGACATGGTTAGCTTTAAGCATTGCTGTTTCGGAAGGTAGGTATGTTCGTTTATCCTGTACTGACGAGAACTAAAGAGTTCGATTGATATATTGTGAAATGTATTATATGTTATATGTACAACGTAGCTTTAAGATTGAAATGTGAAAATATTATGAATTAAATAAAGCAGTTTTCAAAGTAGTTCGAAACCGGTATGCAGGTATCGACATCCTAACTAAAGAAAAAGCTTCCTTCTTCCTGATAGTTTCTTGCAGTCTAACCAAGTATTTTTTGTCTAACAGTGATAGTCAAAATACGGCAAATTTTGGTATGTAATCCAGCGCTCGGAGGGGCATATAACCCGGAGAATAGCTGTTTTAGCATTATTTGTTTCATATCCTTATAGTATAAGGTATCGTCAGGTGGTTAGAGAGCTGATTCTCATTTGTTATATTTTTATATAGTTTCAAAACATTTTGTTTTTGAATATTACTAGAATACAAAACTTTATATGACAAGTTCATACTTGACAAGAGAATTTTTTTTCTTTCTCATAGAAAATTTCAAACATTTTGCACTGTGCCATGAGTGTTTAATTCTTGGCAAATATCATGAGTAATATCTTTAGTATTGTCAGTTTTCAAAAAATACGTGTCAAAGCCGGGAAATTGAAGGCAGGAACGTTTTACTTATCTTAAGGCTGCATTTCTCGGCCACACCCATTTATTGCCAACTTAATTTCATTTTTGTACAACTTTTGCATTATTTTTCTTTTGTGTGAATATTGTCACAGTATTAACCGTCCGTAGACTCATATTCTATAGGTAGTTTTTAACGTATTTATAAAAGTTTCAAGATATTTTATGATTTATTTTAGGAAAATAATATTTAAAAAGAATATCGAGGTCCTAGTGACAGAAAAAAATGTTAACATAGATCTTTTAAGATATTAATCTTTTGAATGAAATTATTACACACGTTGAAATTTTAATACTTAATATTCCTATACTGTAACTGATAAGAGCCAAATTTTTGAACCCAATTGTTTCTAGTTTCCTTAAAATAGTATAAATAAATCGTTTCAACAGATCAGCAGTCAGAGTATTGACTACAGAGATACACACATCTTTGTACCTTGTACCAAGATGTCAGACTGGAAATCATAAATACGAGGGCAGTTTAACCCAGGGATGAATTCAAGGGGTCGCCCGGAGCAAGAAAAATCCCCCCGGGGAATGTCTGTAAAATATAGAATTAAAGCATAATTTACCTAAAGATAAATTTTATCTCCCCCCCCCCCCCCCCCCCCTAGAAAAGGGTCTGGATTTGACACTGGTTGTACCTACTTCGGAGGCATCTTTCATCAGTGCCCCCAAATATAACCCCCCCCCCTTTAAAATTCTGTTGTGGTGTAATATATACTTCATCAGTGTGTAAATTGTGAAGTAGCTCATGATCGTTTAACATAGCCATCACGTATTTATTAAGATGAAACGAAGAATGTTAAAACTGGCTTAAATGAATAATAAAAACTGTTACTGTCCTGTTAGTCTGGCTCACGTTAATTGACACATTTTTACAAAGTTATATTTTTAAGGAGTTCCAACACGTTACTGATCGAATAGCCTACACACCGACAAAACCCGACACATCCTAGGTGCCACACGTTGAGGTTGTTCGCCAGCTGGTTCTGATTCAGATGCAGCAGTCACGGTTCCTGTGTCCTGGTGATGGGATCGACTAGTTTTGTTGTCGACTTCCAGTGCAGCAGGGGTCTCCCTCCTCCAAAGAGTTCGGCCACCCGGACTTTGGGTGTACGAAGCCGTGAGTGACGGGAACTTTGCTGGGCTGATCCTAAGGCTAGTTGTATTGATCAACCTGTGCCACAAGTTCCTCAGATATATGTACGTTGTACCACTGTCATCACGGCTCGTTGTGGAGAAGTTGAGTGTGACTGACGGAAGATCAGGCTGGTAAACATGGCGGACCGCGCGTGGCTGATACTTGACGCTGGCTGTGTGTGGACGCACGCGGCCACTGGCCGTTGGGTTCTAGGTGTGTTCGTGGCTCTCGATCCAGGTCGTGTGGTCTCCCAATAGTACATGAAACAAAAAATGACTACCGGCAGTTAAAAGGAAAAAAAAACAGTTTATAAATAATGAAAACTTATAAAATCTTATGATGTTTAAGTAGAAGTAGACAGACTACGAACGTTCATCCGGTTTTAACATAAAACTTCTATTGGTGTCTAATTGGGACTTTTTTGAGACAATGAAACATAGGTCTCTAATTCAGCAAGGAAATAAAATAATTAACTTTAATACACATTTTCATAATAACTAGGGTAAGGAATTTGTTTTTTCCACTCATTTAATCGTGTGAAGTACCACCAATAAAAATAACAAGAATCAGTAATAAATGCCTTTAAAATAATAAATGCTATTTAAAAATAATTTTAGTATTTTTATTCTAGGATAGCTATACACGCTTGTTGCACCGTTTTTACATTCCTATTTCATTAGTTAATAAACCAAAAATTGACTTAAACTTCATATATATTTAGAACCATTTAATTTATGTAATTGTACTGTTACTGGAGTTCATATTTGCCGTAATTAAGAATAGTTACCTCCATAAATACAATGCTTTGGTGCAACTAACTCTCTCTGCAAGTGCAGTGCGAAAACTGTCCCAAGTTCTAATTCCAACACGGCCCGGGATCATATGCGTTACATAGGGAAAATGTATATTTTTGTATAAAATAATTTTTTATGTGCAAATACTGCATAATTAATAATTAATTATTTGACAATGTTTTTCCAAAAGAAAATAAATTGTAGTAAACATGTGGACCCATAAACGTCACGGGGTGGGTAGCAGGTAAATGATTATGTATTATATCGGAGAAAATTGGTTACGGTTGCGGGGTTTGTAATGATGATAAAAAATTCTACTTTTAAAGTAAATCGTTTTACTGGCCTTACAACTTTTTTGCCAAGCTTATACATTAAATTTGGATCACTTAACACAAAAATATTAGTAAATTTACAAAAATGCAGGTAATAGTAGATTAAACAATAAAATAGTATATAGTAAATACGAAATAAAAATTGGAAAAGGAATTTAACGTCCTTCGTCAAAGTACATCAATGCAAGTCGTGTTCTCGGCGGCGTTTGATCTAACGGTGCAAATACTGAGAAAAGATCGTAGCGGGTTTAAAAGTATCACACAATTGTTAAATTCGTTTGGTGTGTCGTGAGGTAAAGATCTCCTGCAGGATGCCGTTAAGTTCGTGTATAGACTGACTTTAGTGTTTGTTTAAATTTGTAAAAAAGTAACGAAAGTATTGAAATGATTGCGAAAAAAAGCTGAAGTTAGAATGGGTAATACCTCATTCTGATGTTTTATTTCAAAGTGATACTGAGTAAAGAATTGAATTTTGTTTTTTCCATTAGCAAATAACTTTAAGTAAACATCTAGACCAAGAGTCGGCAACTAATTTCTAGTAGGGTTCGGATACCTTGAAAAATTGAATCGAGGTCCGAAGAAAAAAAAAAGAAAAACTTTAAATGGAAGTATTTGTTCTTACAAATTACTTAAGTTTTTTTGGCGGTCCAGTTTTCTACCTTCCGCGGTCCGAATCCGGACCGCGGTCCGCCCGCGCAAGTTGCCGACCGCTGATCTAGACCCATAGTCGTCTCACGTAGTGGGAAAATGAGTTATTAGTGTTACATTGTAGGAAAAAGTATTTTGCGGTTATTTGCATACATATTATGACAGTTCTATCCCCTACATGCCCTCGGGGCATACCAACTACACTAGCGGAAAAAATTAAGGGATCAAAAAAAATCTCAATTTTGTGCGATTTTTGAAATGGCTGGATCTTTGGTAAAAATGGTCATATTTGAGTGAAAAAAAAGCAATTTGAAGCTTGGAGTGTCTAGTTTAAGGATCTTTCGATAAAAATAATTTCCAAGCAACAATTAGCGCAAAATCCTAATGAATATCATGGAAAGACAATTTTTTGCAATCTTATTTTTCGTGTACGGACTTTTGTTCAACCTAACCACTATATGGATTGGATAGGTTGTTCATTTAGCTTCAATTTCTTTTTGTGCCGGCCTCGATACGACCATTCCTCGCTGAGTTATCAGACTTGAAAATGCGTCATTTTCTCTTCTCTCATCAATATCTCAGGAACCAATGGTCCCGCAGAAAATGGAAGGGGGGTTTCGGAAACTTGGATCCATTCTCTACAATGCTCTGTCATGTTTTTTCAGAATTTTTTTTTTCATCCTTAACATGACTTTGAAAAATTGTGAAAAACAGGACTTTTTCAGGTCTTTTAGAAAACCACGTGCCACATTGAGAATATTGGGGAAATGACTAATGTTAAGTGTGCATCTTACAGGCCATTGTACCCCTAAAAGCCCTACAGAGTTTCAACCTGATCCATCAAGCCGTTTTATTGTTTAATTCGATTGAATTGTTGAAAAAATTGAAGGATCGCGTTGTTTTGCCTTGAGAGCTCATAATCTGTAAAAAAAATGGATAAAAAAATTCTCGTAAGTTTTTTCCACAGTTTTATTGCGTAAAGCGTTTGGAGTCATGAGAAAAATGGCTGAAAAATTAAAATAAAAATTGTTTCTGAAAACTTGAAAAAAATTTCTTTGTGAAAAATTTCTCTTTTTGAAGCGATCTTCACAAATTTTGCAAAACCACCAGCATTAGAGTTACCCAAAGCGTACCAGGTGGAAGTCGCACGGTCGGATTTACGCTCCTTTGTGTGTGTGTGTGTTCCCTTAAGAGAAATGAGACCCGGTGGTTCGTCATTTCCATCTGATTTCATGACTCCAAACTCATTCTTTAAAGAGTGTGTGTTTATGTGTGTGTATGTTTTAATCCGTTCAATAACGGGTTTTGCCGCCCCTGCTCTCTAACGACCCTCAATCGTTCGGCCATATTGATGCATCGGGTTATTTCGGGTTGCGGAATGGTGTTCCAAATTCACTGAAGTACGCACTCTAATGTGGCAACGTTATGGAAATTTTTATACTCCCTATGCAAGCAATAGAGAATATTGGGAAAATGACTAATGTGAGGTGTGCATTTTACAGGCCATTGTACCCATAGAAGCCCTACAAAATTTCGATTTGATCCATCAAGCCGTTTTTGTGTTTCATTCGATCGAATTTTTGAAAAACTGAACGATCACGGTTTTTGCCTTTGGAAGCTCATAATCTGTAAAAAACTGGGAAAAAATTTGTTTCTGATTGTTTTTCACACACTTATTGCGGGAAGCGTTTGATGTCAAGAACAGAGAAATTTTTTCTTCAATTTTTCACACAAACTTTTTTTTTTGATTTGTCGAAAACAATTTTTTTTCCAATTTCAATCCAATCAAACACAATGTTTTTTTACTTTTTAAGAAAAAAAAATTCTTTTCATGACTCCAAACGCTTTCCGCAATACAAATGTGGAAACAACTTACGTGAAATTTTTTTTCCATTTTTTTGCAGACAACGCGATCCTTCAATTTTTTCAAAAATTCAATCGAATGCAACAATAAAACGGCTTGATGGATCAGGTTGAAACTCTGTAGGGCTTTTAGGGGTACAATGGCCTGTAAGATGCACACTTATCATTAGTCATTTTCCCAATATTCTCAATGTGGCACGTGATTTTCTAAAAGACCTGAAAAAGTCCTGTTTTTCACAATTTTTCAGTCATGTTAAGGATGAAAAAAAAAATTTTTTTTCTGAAAAAACAGCCAGAGCATTATAGAGAATGGATCCAAGTTTCCGAAACCCCCCTTCCATTTTCTGCGAGACCATTGGTTCCTGAGATATTGATGAGAGACGAGAAAATGACGCATTTTCATTCAAAGTCTGATAACTCAGCGAGGAATGGTCGTATCGAGGCCGACACAAAAAGAAATTGAAGCTAAATGAACAACCTATCCAATCCATATAGTGGTTAGGTTGAACAAATTTTTTCAAGTCCGTTCACGAAAAATAAGATTGCAAAAAATTTCGAAAAATTGTCTTTCCATGATATTCATTAGGATTTTGCGCTAATTGTTGCTTGGAATTTTTTTATCGCAAGATCCTTAAACTAGACACTTCAAGCTTCAAATTGCTTTTTTTTCACTCAAATATGACCATTTTTACCAAAGATCCAGCCATTTGAAAAATCGCACAAAATTGAGATTTGTTTTGATCCCCTAATTTTTTCCGCTAGTGTATGTTTTGCGTGGAGATCTTTTTACTGACAAATTTTTTTAAATTTTTTTTTTAGTTTTACACAAAATCGGCACAAGTTAATTTTTGTTCTGAGAATGTTGTTCTAATACACCCACCTCGACAGGTGTACATAAATTATCAACATTTGTATGTTGACAGAATATATGAAAATGTGTCCTTAGTCCTCTCCGCAAATTTCTTTGTCGAGGTTATCCTCACTCAGCTAGAATGTTTGCACGTAGATTAGATAATTTTTCTAACATACCTGTCATTAACTAGGTATAAGTAAAGGTACGCCATTATGGTATTTGAAATGAAAATATACTTAACACAGCACAACCACAGTTCTCTGCAAATTAGGTCACTGTACCTATTGGTAATCTCTTAATTATGTAGGACCTACTTGTGGGCCCAAAAGGCTGATCCTATACAATAGCTAAGGAAAAAAGAGGTGTTTTTTGCACAGGTACAAGGTTGCCTACAAATTTTGATTCAGGTCCGTTTCGGGCATTCCCATTTCGTGCAAAATTGCAAAATAGTATCGTTTCGGGCAACGCAGGTGTTGTGAAATAAATATTAGGTTTTCTTCCCGTTTCGGGCAACACGGACAAAATAAAGTTTGACTTTGTTATGCTGTAGTTTTATTTGCGCCCTTTCATCTGAGCCAAGAGATGTGCTATTCTACTTTATTTACTATTGAAATTAAGAACGGAACACCGATCCCCGCAATCAGTGTACGATACCAGTAGCCTAGTGAGAAAGGGGGCTTTCACTTTTTAGGTACAATAATTTTTAGTTTTTGATCTAGGATTTTTTCATTAGCAAGAAAGAAAAGCAAAAATTAATTTAGCAATATGGTTCACTTATTAAAGTGGTAATAAATTTTACAAATTCGTAACAAAAAAAACATTAAATGCAGCACACGTCTAATTTGACTTACAAATTAAAAAATATCTAATCTAATTTAACAGCATAGCTTAGTTTTCCTAATGTTTCCCTTATTGTACATTTATTTTCTAATAAATCATTTACAATTTGTTTTATTCTATAATCTAAATTAGTGTACTTTTTGGCCCATTTTGGAGTCTGTATATGATTCTCAAATTTTTTATACACAATATTGTCACCAAATTGTTTTTTCCATTGCTCCGGGAAACACCCTTCCTCCTGCTTGAAGTCCGGTAGCGACGAGGCGTCGTCGCGCGTCGCACTATCGGGCCGCTGGCAGGGGAAGTGGTCGACCTGATGGATGTGATGGGAGAGAGACGTCACTTTTGCTTTGACTTTTCGAGCCAAGCGAGTTACAGCTGAACAGAACCACTTTCCTCCGTCGACGATGTATTAGGAATTAATAGGTAAGGCCTCGTTTGAATTCTTGTAAATATAATTATTCATTTTATTTTAATAAAAGTATTGCTGCAGAATTAATTATGAAGCTAGGGTTTTAGTATTTTAGTTAAGATCCCGTGACAATTATGGTGGAGGTCGCCGTGTTTCGGCCAGAGCGGCCGTAATTTTCGTGAACAATTGCCTTTTTGGTTTCATTATTATTTTTTGCAAAATTCGCAAACTACTTAGGTACCGATTTTTATTTTGTTTTATATGGTAAAATATATTTTTGAAATAGATATGAAATTATTAAGGTAACATTTGCTGGTAAAATTCCAAAAAAGTCATGATCAAGGTTGTCGTTTTAATTTGCTTTTTGCGGATTAACCAAAAGATTTTTAGGCACATTCCTGGTGCGAAGTTAACTATCTTTCATGCTTTTAACGGTATTATTTTATATTTAAAATTTATTTAGGGCGTTTTTAAACAAATATTTTATTGGCTGGTGTTACATATTTAGTACGTTTTCTATGGATAAACTTAGTTTATTTTTAAAGGATTTAGAATTTTTCGGTTTCTGTAAAATACATATTGGATTTTTTTTTTAATTATTGGATTTTCTCTAGTAACTAATGCCGGTATAAAACTTGTTTAAAATTTGTTTTTAACGTTTTTAAGTTCTTTATATTTAACGAATATCTTCTGCCTTTTTGGGTTTGAATTCGAAAAATAAGCAAAATTAAAATTATGCCAGTTATGCAGTATGAAAATTGCTACGTATTTTTTTTACTAGTTTGGAAAAAGTTTTAAAAATAAATTTTTGATCGCGGTTTTAATATTTAAGGATCCGTTATTTTTTAAAATGTGCACTTTTCTTACTACATGGAAAAATTAATGGTGTTAAGAAGTCATTCCAAGAAGGCAGGAAATAAAAATAAAGTAACAGAAAGTGAAAATATAGCGGAAAATAAGGGAATAAGCGGTACTAAAGAAAACGACAGAATTGTTGAAACGTCATCAACCCCTAAAAGTAAAGAAAGTGTTAGAAGGTTATTAGTATTTAATAACTCGCCGGAAAGCATACAGTCGTCAATTTCAGCGGAAAATAGCAGTAGCAATAGCTCCATTTCTCAAAATTTTTCAAACGAGTCACTAACTTTATTGCCAAGTAACGACCAGGTAACCCCAAAATCAGATAAAAATATTTTTTCAAAAATGCCGAACACCTTGAATTGCACGTTAGGAAATCTAATAAATCCAGCCAGAACACCGGCAGTTCCACAATTTGTAGCGCCGCGTTCGTGTAATCCGGATTGCGATAATTTAAGTGTATTTTTGGAAGATTATGAAAAAACAGCTTCGATTAATAACTGGGATGACATCCTTAAACTGTGTTATTTTTCGTCGTATTTATTCGGACAAGCGCAAACTTGGTTGCAAATTTATGCAATACGAAACCCAGGTTCCGATTGGAAAGCAACGGTAGAAGACCTGAAAAAAGAATTTTCGTTTAGCACGTATGTCAACTAAACGAAGCTAAAATTACGTTATAGAAGACAGCAGCCAGGTGAAAACGTAATGAATTATCTACGGGAAATGGTGTACCTATGCGACAAAGTAGATCCAAAAATGAAAGACGAAATTAGAAGAGAACATTTTGAACAAGGTCTACTACCCACATACGCCTACCAAATCAAGCTTAGGCAGCCAAAAAATTTTGCAGAAGTTCAAGAGCTTGTTAAAACCATAAACGACGCGGAAAAAGAAATAAGTCATGCTTGGGAAATCTTCGCACAGCTGTCAATGTCAGAAAAAGTAACAGGGACAAGTCAGCAGGTTCAGCCAGAGAAAGCAAAATCGAACTTGATGGATGAAATTACACAAGTTGTGAGAGAAGAAATTGGAAAAGCGATGCAAAATCAAAGCCAGGTCAGAATAAGAGAAAACCGAAATTTTAAAAACTGGCAGCCACGTACTACCGACAGTCGGACAGTATGTTTTCAGTGTGGAAAACCAGGTCACAAGGCAAGAGTTTGTTTTAGCAACCAGCAAAATAGAAACAACCAAAATTACAGGGGTCAACGAAATTTAGAAAACCAAAGACCAAGATGGACGCCAAATCAACATGGCCGAGAACAAAATGGCCGCCGTCCAGAGCAGCAAACTAATAGATATCAAAATTGGCAACAGCAACAGCAGTCGGAAAACTCCAACGGACAGTGTTAACACACATAAGCACTGTCCAGAAACAGAAAGAAAATCAGAATCAGAATCAGCAAGAAGCAGCAACAGATGTTCTCTCCGTAAAAGGAAGTTTAAATAATGTAAATATTGAGGTTATAATAGACACTGCGTCAGTTAAAAATATTGTAGATAGTAAATATGTAAATAGAAATGAAATAAAGCCCGGCACAGGCATAACTTTTATTAAAGTAGCGAATACTTCGCTGGTAAAAATTATTGGTTATGCAGAAATAAATGTTTGTTTTATTGGTTGTACCTTTTCCTTAGAAGCATTAGTTATAAAAAATCTACCCCAGCCCGTTTTATTAGGATTAGAATTTCTTAAGGCCCACGAAGCTATGATAAATTTAAAAGCGAATGAAATTAGTTTGAAAACGGATGAAAATGAAGTAGTTATCTTGGCAATGAATTTAGGAGATAGTAGTAGTCATAAAGAAATTGTAAATAATCAAATCAGTAATGTAAATAGTTGTTTTTGGGAAGAGTTGCCTATTGAAATTGAAAACTGCAGAACGGACAATGCGAAAATTACGTTGCGTAGTTACACGGTAATTGCGAAAGACATTATTAAATGCGAAGTGAACTTTAAAAAAACTGGTGAAAATAAAATAAACTTTAACCCGAACTATGATTTTTTAATAAAAAATGGACTTCAAATGAATACAATTTTTAGTGATAATTTGACGTGGTACGCCGAAATAAAAAACTACGGTAGAAAAACAAGAAAACTTTTTGCAGGCACATGCATCGCGTTTAAAGCAGATAGTGACTCTATAAAAAATATAAGCGAAACTTTAGTTTTTTAATAAAAAGTTATAATGTAAATAGGGACTTGCGTAAAAATGACTTTCAAAGTGTAAGTAAGTTAGTTCGAGATTTTGAAGATACTTTTGCTTGGAGCATCAGCGACCTAGGAAAAACGGATTTAGTGAAGCACCGAATCGAGACGACCGATGACGTTCCAGTGGTTTCCAGACCATACAGGGTGTCTCACACAGAGCGAAGAATTATTAATAAACAAGTAGAAGAAATGTTGGAAAATGAGGTGATAAGAAAGTGTAAGTCCGTATTCCAGTCCAGTAGTCCTAGTTCCGAAAAAAGATGGAGATATGAGGTTCTGCGTAAACTATAAAAAATTAAACGCAAAAACAATAAAGAATGTGTATCCTCTGCCAGTTATAGACGACATTTTGACCTACCTGGGAGAAGCTAGATATTTTACTACGTTGGACATGTTTTCAGGGTACTGGCAAGTGGAAATTGATGAGAAAGACAGGCATAAGACGGCATTCGTCACTACCGATGGCTTGTTCGAATTTAACCGACTAAGTTTTGGTCTTACAACAGCACCAAGCACTTTTCAGCAGTTGGCAGACGCAATTTTGGGAGACATGAAGTGGAATGGAGCAATGACGTACTTAGATGACATCTTAGTTAATAATTTGGAAGAACATAACGAGAACCTCAGAAAAGTATTGTCAAAGCTAAAAGCAACTGGGCTAAAGTTAAAACCATCTAAGTGCCAGTTTGCGTATAAAGAACTAACAGTACTAGGCCACACCATTAGTGAGCGAGGTATTCTTCCAGATTCTTCAAAACTTGAAGCAGTACACCATTTTGCAACTCCAAGAAATAAAAAAACACTTCAAAGTTTTCTAGGACTCGCCAACTACTATAGAAAATTTATTGAAAAATTTAGTGTTATTGCCAGGCCGTTATACGATTTGCTGAAGAAAGATACACCATTTTGGTGGACATCAGCCCAAGAAGAAGCTTTCCAGATTTTAAAAACAAAATTAGAATCACCTCCAGTGTTAACACACTACCTTCCCAACGCCGAAAAAGAGCTACATGTAGACGCATCAGACCAAGGGATAGCAGCAGTACTCTTACAAAAAATGAACGAGGAAATGCATCCCATTTGCTATGTGTCCAGAACGCTCACCAAAGCCGAAAAAAATTATGGAGTTGGAGAAAAAGAAGGTCTAGCCATAGTGTGGAGTTTAACGTATCTGAGAAGCTATATTTGGGGAGAACACATAAAAATCTTTTCTGATCACCAGCCACTGTGTTACCTAAAAAATCTCAAAAATGTTACAGGGAGATTAGCTAGATGGAGCTGCAAACTACAAGAATTTGATTACGAAATAATCCACAAATCAGGGAAATGCACTCAAGACGCAGACTGTCTTTCTAGACAACCCTGTGTCCAGGCAACACTAAAGGACGAGAATGATGCCAATGAAATTCCCACATTTTTGCTACCCTTAGTGGACATCACAGAGTTCCAAGAAGAAGATACAGTCGTGTCAGACTTACTACAAGCAGTCCAGGATCCGAATTATGGCAATTCACATTTGCAACGTCGCACAGTGTGACGTACCGTGGACAAAATTATCCAGAATTGAATTTTTTAAATATACAATTCTAATATTTTTATTACATTTCTGGGTAGTTTATTTTCTCCTGCATCAAGTAAGTATAAAAACTTTATCGCAGTAGGCGTTATTACCGCTGATCAGCCCTCTTAAAATTGGACATGTCAAGTTCTGTCGGCAGTCAGTCATACATACGTTTGTTATTACCTGACGAAGTTTGTGTGTAATTTTGAAATGTTGAGCTGTTTTGAAAAATAATAAAATAGATTTTATTCAAGTTGGTAAGTACTTTTTATTGCAGGCATAATTTCTTTTGTAACAGGTTTGGTTTACGATTTTTAATGGTTTTAAATTGCATGGTCAAATTTTATGGTTTTTTATTTAATTTAAAATTTGTATAGAGTTTTAAAAAAATCATCTCGGATCACCTTCAATATTTTTTGAGAATTTGTTTGTAGGCTAATAATCTTTTACCAAAAAAACCATAGAATCGCCATGGGTTGCCATTAACCAAGTTATGAATTTTTTTAGGGGCGGGTGTTGTGGTTAAAAATAGGGACTTGGTAGATGTTTGGCTGGCAACTGCGAAAGGAGATCGAAAGCAAGTTATTTATGAAAAAATATTATCTCTTATTAATGTCTACGAACCTCCGAGACAACTAAAAAAACAAATTATAAATTGTAGTAAGTTTTTTGACTTAAAAATGGCCCGTAAATGGCAGAAGGTAGGTCGTTCCCGTAACCAACTTTTTCAACGTGAGATAACTTGGTTAGAACAAATCATATATAATAAAATCAATAACCAAGAGGAGTTACCGGACAATGAAAATCATAATCCTGGTTTACGCCGCCCAATAGGGAGACCCCGAGTTCCTTTTAAAGACGCTTCAAATAAAACAAAAAGAAGGCGCGTAACGGAGTTAGCAGACAGACCTCCAGAGGAACTAGTGTTTGCGGCAGAATTTGTGTCAGTAAGGGACCGCAGCCAGTGTACAGCAAGTTTTACTGCGATTGAAGGATTAGCCCTTATGTTAGACTTAGATTTATCAGTCAGAAAATATATTATTCTCAGATCTGTAATCAATGCTAAAGCCAACGATTGCCTTCCGAGTTATTTTCAACTTAAAGAAGCAAAAAATGCAATTTTGCCTTCCAATATAATTTTAAGTGATACTTCTGCTGAAGTAGATTTACAGGAGCTTTTGCAAAAAACGACAGAAAGTATTCTTCAAATAATTGATTTTGGGGGTCAAGCCAGACTTAAGCTTATATGCAAATGGGGCTTTGACGGCAGTTCCGGGCATAGCGAGTATAAACAAAAATCTACCAATACCGGGAACACGGATGAATTTTTATTTCTTATCGCGATGGTGCCTTTACGACTGCTTATTGAAGATGCAGAAGAGGAGCTGTGGAGAAATCCTAGACCTTCTTCAACTCTATACTGTAGGCCTGTTGGGGTCCGCAAAGCAAAAGTTTATGTCTCGACGGCTTCGCTGGCTCCGCTCTCTGGTTTGCTGGTTCCTGTTCTTCTTCTGCTTTCTCTGTTGTGGACTGTAATTTTCATTTAAACGCCATAGGCTAATACTTAATTGTTTTATTTCGACAGTTTAACGAAGACGACAAATGTTAACAAACTCCTAACATTTTAAAACTAATTTTACAAACTAACAGTATTTCTAATTACAAGAAACTGATCAGACAAAAATTTTGTTGCTCTTGTTGGCAATGTTACCGAAAAACTTTTATCTGTTTTTCGCGTACTGTCACTTACTCTCTAGATGTAGTATGACAGAAAATGCAAAGCCGCGATCGCACTTCAGCCTGTTACCGACAATGACCGATAGGGCTAAAAAAGTATGATCACGTATCACCTAGTTTTGACCAACATAATTTAATTAAATTAGAAAAAGACGCGAAATCCACATATCCTGTTTTATTTATAAAATAATTTTAACTCAGAAACCAAGATATTTATTTGAAAAAATTGAATTCAGGAATAATATTCATAATGTTAATACTAGAAATCAGAACGCAATAGAAATACCTAAACATCATACTGAAAAATATAAGTCTTCGTTTAAATATACCTCTTCTGTAATTTATAATAATATTCCTTCTAGTCTGAGGGGCTTAAGCTATATAACTTTCAAAAAAAATATAAAAAATTATTTAGTAAGGGTAGGATTGGAAGAATGATTTTTTATAAATCAAAACCCTACCTATTTATGCCAACTAGTATACTACTGTCATTTTTTGGTTTTCTTTTTTAGTTTATCATTTTTATATTTATATTTTTAATTGTTTTATTGGCATAAATAAACATCTTTATTATTATTATTATTATACCGATAAAGACTGACAGGCTTGCACCCTTAATGGAGCAGGAGGAATAATGCACTGTTGTAATGATTGTATTTGTACCGTTTTGAATATTCAACAAGGCCCATAAAGTTTATGTTTGAAACAGAAAATGCTGATCTTGTGCGCAATACAGAAAAAGACATAAGTAAAAAAATCCAAAACCTACAACCCATCCTAATCGAAACCAAAGGACAAAAGTGTGAAATCCGGGCAGAATTATGGTTAACCATGATGGATGGTAGTGTCAGAAACAAATTCGACAATGAAATGTATTATTTGCGGAGCCACGCCTAAAGATATGAACAGTTTGTCAGTAAATAATCGTGTTCCAAACCCCAATAACTACCGCTTTGGTTTATCCACACTACATTGCTGGATTCGTTTTTTTGAATGCCTTCTACATATTGGATATAGGCTACCAATAAAATC
Source organism: Philopedon plagiatum (assembly GCA_963971165.1). Lineage (NCBI taxonomy): Eukaryota > Metazoa > Arthropoda > Insecta > Coleoptera > Curculionidae > Philopedon > Philopedon plagiatum. The sequence continues at coordinate 77,822,783 of OZ020190.1, forward strand.
GTGGCAAGTTCGAGGATCCGAAAACAAATCCATTGTAGAAGCTAACAAAAAACGAATCCAAGCAGAATTTAAAGCTAAAATGTCTTTAACTGCGGATAAACCAAAGCCAGGGTATGGCTCCTCAAATGACGGCAACACTGCAAGGAAGTTTTTCCAAAATCCTCAAACAAGTTCAGAAATTAGAGGGGTTGACAAAAAATTAATAGAAAAGTTTTCAATTATTTTAAGAGTAATAGCTAGTGGTGGCGTTATTAACTTAGATAACTTTGACGAATTGCTAGAAGAAACTAAGAATTTGTATGTTAACTTGTATAAATGGTATAATATGCCCAGCACTGTCCATAAAGTACTTGTCCATGGGTGTGTGATAATCGATACTTCCTCTTTACCAATCGGAGAACTTTCTGAGGATGCTCTTGAGGCTAGACATAAAGAAGTTAGAAAGCATCGATTATCTCATACCAGAAAGTGTTCTAGGTTAGCTACAAATAAAGATTTACTGTGCATTCTTCTCCTTACTTCAGATCCACTGATTACATCAAAAAGAAATATAACTTCTAAAAATAATGATAGGTCAAGTGAAGAGTTAAAAAAATATATTAAAGCAGATAACATCTCAACACACAATTTAGGTTTAGATTTGGAAGAATTAACTAATTTTAATAATGCTGACGAGTATTCGGATTCTGATCAAGAGTAATCAAAGATATTTTGCAATATTGCTATTTATATATAATTATTTTATAATCTATATATAGTCCAATGATAGTAATAGTTTTTCGGTTAGTTTTAGTTAACTGGTAGTAAGTTGGTCGTTAAGATAAATTAATGACCCAAATTCAAAGAATTAAAAAGTGTGTATTTTGTAACAAATATGCGGTGTCCGCCATAAAGTGGGAACCATATGGAAGACATGGTCTAAAACCTAAAATACAACTATCAGAGATTAAATTTTTCCAGGCGTATACGAGGATTCTTTAAAAATACGAATTTAGTCCAAGAGTAAAGTACCTTTATTTTTGACAAACCTCGTACACGCCTGGACAAATATAATATCTGATAGTTGCATTTTAGATTTTAGGCCATGCAGAACTTTTTATGAAAAATTCCTTTTTTTCGTAAAATTAATAATAAAATCTTTTTTCCATATGGTTCGAACTTTATGGCGGACACTGTATAAAAGTAATATAGGTAAAAAAAAGTAAAGAAATCAATTCTTTACACTTCTAACGTGCTTAAAATTTTATTAATTTTTTATACTGAGTGGGAAAATTAATTAATAACACAAATAAATCCATAGCAGAAAACCAAACATAATTTAGTTGCTTTATTAATTTATGAAAACTATTTTTTTTCCGCTATGGCCACTATTTTTTTATGCATTATAGTTCTTACAATAAGAAAGTAAACGCCGTTTTCAGACTGTAAATTTGGTACGTAGTTTTTGAGATATCGAATTTTGTCCATATTTTATATACCACGTCACATTGTGCGTCGTGCAAAAAATTTTACTGTCAAAGATGGTGTGCTATATAAAAAGTCGGCTGTCCCACACCAGGAGGACAAGTTGGTAATCCCTCAAGGTCTAAAAGCACAACTGATGCAACAGCTGCATTGTGAGCCATTGTCGGGACACCTAGGTTATGCAAGGACGTACGACAGAATAAACACACGCTATTATTGGGATAAAATGCATCTTGACGTTAAGAAATTTATTAGGGGATGTCCTGATTGTCAGACGAGAAAAGGGCCAAACCAGGCCAGGGGAAAAACCAGCAGGTGATCTGCAACCAATAAAGATTGATGATTTGCAGCCTTTCGAAATGATAGGTATAGATATTTTAGGACCCCTAACAAAAACAAAAAGTCAAAATAATAATATAGTTGTTTGTACAGGTTATGTGACCCGTTATGCAATAACCAAGGCAATACCTAGTGCAAAAGCAGAAGAAATAACAGCGTTTCTGGTGGACCAAGTAATAAGCATACATGGGGTACCAAAGAAAATATTGAGTGACAGAGGTCAAGTTTTTAGGTCAGAAATGGTAACAAAAATGGTGCAAAATATGGGCTCAGAAAACGTATATACTACGTCATACCACCCGCAGACTAATGGGCTAACTGAACGTTTCAACAAAACAGTAGCAGATATGCTCAGCCTGTATGTGTCTACGTCACAGGATGACTGGGATAAATACCTACCAATGGTAACATTTACCTACAATTCCAGCAAACAGGACACAACGCAGTTTTCGCCATTTTATTTAGTTTTTGGGAGAAACCCACAGCTCATACCGGACGCCATGTTTTTAAAATCAGCCACTATGCTTATTCCGAACCCGAATATAGAGAAACACAGACAGGAAGCAAAAAGAAATATTACTCAGAAACAGAAAAAGGACAAAACCCGATATGACAGTAAGCACAAAAAAGTGACATATGAAACAGGAGACAAAGTCAAACTTAGAGTTTACAGTAGAAAGAAAGGAAAAAGTGACAAACTGCAGTGCAAGTATCACGGACCATTTGTAGTTGTAAGAAAAGCATCGCCAGTAAATTACATTATCCAGAGAGGTGAAGGAGCAAGAGCTAAACAGGAAACAGTCCATGTATATAGATTGGCCCCGTACCACGAACCATATAATTTTGAAGAGTAGTAGGAACAAAGCATATATTTTTTTGTTGTTATATAAAAGCCACTAGTGAAAATAGGTAGTAAAATAAATTTTTTCCCCCAAGTAATAAAGAGGTATAAGGTAGTAAACGGTGTTAAAGGAATATAGAGAGTGAAAAATTAAACGTTTGTGTTAAGAGAGAGAAAAGTAAGAGAGATCGTGAACAGTTGCACGAGGCTCTGTGCAGTTGAGCGTTGCTTGAAAGCGTGCCTGATCAACACGTATAATCTGGCAATGTTCAATGATGCTGTGTCGTTATTTTTGTTTTTGTGTATAAGGGATAAAAAGTAATGGGTAAAGCCTCTAATTAATTGTATTTTTTTTCCGGTAGGGGAGGGGGAGAAATAAGTAAGTTGCGGAAAATTTTGTAAAATTGAAAATTTTGAAAAATTAAAAAGTTTTTAAGCGATGAAAAATTTCGGAAAGAAAGGTAATTGTTCCGAGCACGGTCGTGCTGGTTGGCCACACAGAAAATGGACGGGAAAGAAATCACTGCTTCACTGTATATAAAATTGTAAATAAATTGTGTAAATAGTTTTTGTAGCGTCTAACTCCCTGTTTGTTTCTTTTTCATGTACAACTTGGGACCACAACACCTTGGGACCGCAACCTGGAGAGCCAGCGGACCACTGACGGTGCCAGAGGGGGACAAACCCACCTTGGGACCACAACACATGGGGACCACAACACCTTGGGACCACAACACCTTGGGACCGCAACCTGGGGAGCGGCGACGACCTGCCAGGCCAGCGGACCACTGACGGCACCACACATGGGGACAAGCCCACCTAGGGACCGCAACATCTGGGGACCACACAAAGGAACAAACCGAACAGGAGGGAGGAAGACCCGCCAGGAGGAAGACAAGAGCCAGGAGTGCCAAGGCACCATCCGACTAGGAGGGAGGAAGATCCGCCAGGAGGAAGAAAACATGAGAAAAAAAATGCAGCTTTTTAAATTGTATATTGAAAATTTTTTATTAAACTCAAACGAGATTGTTTGTATTAGAGATAGATTAGGGAACTCAGTCACAAAAATCCTTCGGATTTTTGTTTTCCGTGGGGGGGGGGGGGGAAGTCTCACCAAATTGTTTTTCCATTGCTCCGGGAAACACCCTTCCTCCTGCTTGAAGTCCGGTAGCGACGAGGCGTCGTCGCGCGTCGCACTATCGGGCCGCTGGCAGGGGAAGTGGTCGACCTGATGGATGTGATGGGAGAGAGACGTCACTTTTGCTTTGACTTTTCGAGCCAAGCGAGTTACAGCTGAACAGAACCACTTTCCTCCGTCGACGATGTATTAGGAATTAATAGGTAAGGCCTCGTTTGAATTCTTGTAAATATAATTATTCATTTTATTTTAATAAAAGTATTTCTGCAGAATTAATTATGAAGCCAGGGTTTTAGTATTTTAGTTAAGATCCCGTGACAATATCATAATAGTTAATTTCCCCTTTAAAGCATTTATCATTACAAAGATATTAGGGTTTGGTTTGCCAATTTTTTTGTCAAAGCGGCTGTGCTATTCCTCTACTGTGTTTGTAGTGCGGTGACGCTCGCCGTGGCATATCCATATGGGATCTGCTTCCATCCATTGATTAACAAAATAATCATTAAATGTATTTACCAGTCCGTCTTATGGAGCAGTTGACATGATTTCCAACCAAGCGCGGAACGAAATTGCTCCAGTAAATGCGCCAGAGCAGTGCACATTCTTATGTGTTGGCTTATTTCCGTGCTTTGTCTGTAGAATGGAACTAAACCAAGTTCTTGTACTTTTCTCCATATAACTTGGTTAAAATGAAAATTGCAGCCAATTATTTTTGCTTCCGGAAATTCACTCTGTAAAGCATTAATTGCTCCATTTTCAAAATCGATATGTATCTTTTCCGGCTTAAACTTTGTCTTTTCCTTAATAAGCCTAAATAATCTCTTATATGTGCTCTTTTTTCTGTTGGGCAAAAGGGCGTAAACTGCTGGAATTACACAAGTGATCTGATCTGTGCTGCCAATGTCAACATTGATAGTATATAACTGCTCAAACAGGGGGCAGTTGCAGCGAAAAGTTTCATCGACAAAAAAGTTGGATCCTTGTGTAAGTAAATAACAATTTTTGCTAGCAAATACTAACATTCGCTCTTGGTCTGCACCATGATTGATTACAAGCATGTCTTGAATGTGGGCAGGAATAAGAATTTCCCCTCGGTCACTAGGAAGCTTTTGTATTCCTAAAGCTTTATTGCGTGCTCCGTATAACGCACTTTTAACTGACGACAAATCAGGTACGTTGGTCATGAACTCGAGTCCAGCATCTTTAACGTCCATAAGTTGTTCTTTAAAAATATTAGGCACTGGGGTTGATTCTTCCATGGCACGTTTTTTTGCAGTAAATATGCATTTCTGTATTTGAGTTGTGGCTACATCAGGAATGCAAGTGTGATTTTTTTCGTTAAGTATTGTGGTTTTATCTTTGTCTGTTAAAATAATTCCTGGGCAGGATCTTTTGGCACAGATCCACCTTAACGTGGAATTTTTATTCTGAAGTTGTAAAATATAATTGTTATCAATACTAAACCACTTTTGACCAGTGAAAATATCGTAATTAAGGTTAATAGAAATTATGCCCGAAATGGGAACTAATTATTGTTTTATATTTTGCTTTGCACCAAATGGGAAGGTTTCAGGTAGTTTTTAAATATTGCCCGACATGAGAATGCCCGAAAGAGGAAAACACCACAAATTTTGGCATGGGGGTCAATAAATAATAAAGGCCTAATTGACATTCCCATACAATTATTCTTTCTTACTCTGAAATAGAGCTTATTGCTTGTAAATTTAATTAGTTTTTGGGATATAAAATCACTTATTTTTGTGTTCAGTTTCAGTGTAAACAAGTTAGTGGTGTGCTGAAATTATTTTGTTTTATATTATCTGTGACCATTTACAATAGCCGCAATGAGTACAAGTAAAAAACTTAAGTTGGACTGGCTGCTTCCATATTCCACTATCTTATTTGAAGGGGAACAAGGTGTTTGGTGTACAGTGTGTAACTCTGAATTTATTTGTACACAACGAAATCACATCGAGCAACATGACAAAAGGTCCAAAGCATTTAGAGAAGATGCAATCTCATCCGGAGCCATCCGCATCTAGAGAACCTGATGTAATACACGCCGAGTTTTGCATGGATTGGTGTGAAGCCTTTGTTGCAGCTGACATTCCTCTCCATAAAATAAATAATCTAAATATGAAGAAATTTTTGCAAAAATATTGCCACCACAGAGTACCAGACGAATCTACTCTTCGTAAAAGTTATGTGGATAAGATATACTCAAAAACTATTGACAAAATACGTCACAATATTGAAGGAAAAAAGTTTTGGTTTAGCATCGATGAAACCACCGACATCAAGGGCCGATACGTTGCTAATATTATAGTTGGGCCTTTAAATCCTATAGAAGCGCGAAGCTCATATGTAGGCAACAGTAAATTTCTGGCTAAAACCAATAGTGAGACAATAACTCAAGTTGCAGTAGAAAGTATCAAGTCGCTCTTTCCAGATACGAATGTTACTGAAAACGTTGTTTTGCTGCTTTCGGATAGTGCGGCATATATGCTAAAAGCAGGAAGACAGTTAAAAGAACATTTTCCAAATTTGATTCACTTTACATGTCTAGCTCATACCTTGCATAGAATATGTGAACTGATACGTGACTTCTATCCAGTTATTGATACTTTCGTTAGTGAGGTAAAAAAAGTTTTTCTTAAATCACCAGCGCGAATAAACAGATTTAAGGAAATGTGTTCTAATGTCCCATTGCCCCCGCAACCTGTTATTACAAGGTTTGGAACATGGTTATCAGCCGTTATATATTACCATACAAATTACGACTTAGTTAAAAATGTTATTGACAATCTAAAAGATGATGCTTTGAGTGTAACAAGAAGTAAAGAAGTTATAAGTGCACTGACGCTTAAAAATGATTTAAAGTTTATTTCTGAAAATTTTGGATATCTTCCAGGTGTAATTGAACAGTTGGAGACACAAAACCTTCACCTTTTGACTATCAATTTATTTCAGACAACCATAGACAAGCTCAAATCATGTCCTACCGAAATTGGTGCAAAAGTGTATATACCAAAAATCTTAGAAAGAAATCCAGGATTTTCAGAAATAAAAATATTTTTGAAACATTGAAAACTAAAAATACTGACTTGTATAATCAGTTCCGTTTCGCTCCTGTTACAAGTTGTAATGTCGAAAGAAGCTTTTCTAGACTTAGAGATATTCTTAATTATAAACGAACGCGTTTTACTGAAGCGAACTTTGAAAAAAATGTTAATTATATCATGTAATGCCAATAAATTTTAATAGTCTAGATTTGTTTTCATTTTACATTTATTACACGCCGCCCATGTCGCTCATACGAGCTCGTATGATTTTTCCGTTCTTTAATAATAACTTATAAACCAAATATAGCGTAATCACAATAGGTAATATTTAACATGTGGAAGAATCATTTAGCATGTCTTCTTATTTATTCATTAATAATAAGTCACATAAACTTGAAATAGCATATACTTGCATAAAACACTTAATATCTCACATAGGCAGACATTAAACCGTATATGAGGGTCATCTTCCATGTCCCCCTACTCGTAAAATATATGAATGACTCTTAGTTATTTCATATAACCTTATACATAACATCAAATGGGCGAACATTCAACTCTATGTTACGAGTCATGTTCGCGTGATTCATAACTGATACGCTGTATTTCTTTATCAAATTTAATTAATAATAATAATAATAATAATAATCGACTTTATTAGGTAACACAAGAGTAAAAAGATGTCGGATATATAAAAAAATTTTGACTTTGATTTATTTTTGAATTTCTCATAATATTCCCTCGTTTTTAAATTATTATTACTAGACACAGTATACCTATTACAATTTAACAAAACAACCTAGGTTAATGATTGTTTTAATATTAAATATGAATTGTTTACTTTTACAATTTTAATTCGCTGGTGCATTGCTGACATAACGAAATTAAATAAATAGTGGACTGTCTACCTCTTCCTTCATGTTTTATTTATAATGAACTTGATAATGTGTATACGTGCTTGTGTGTTTATTTAATACAAACGCAAATCATAAAATAAAATAAGTAGTATTTTAAATGATTGGACTGACTTAATGGCGGTAGAAATTATGAGATCATGTTTCGTCTAGTTTGGAAAGGGAGCAGGATAGGCTTGTGTCACTGGGTAATTCTAAGTTTTTTGTTGGTATTTCTATAATGAATTGCTGTGTCGAGTCGTCAGTCTGTCTGAAACTGGAGTTTGTTTTATTGTTTTTGGGCTTTTTGCACGTAAGCCATAAACCATAATAATAGGTACCTTGCGAATATATAAATTACAAACAGTGCAAAGGCCGCAATCAATGTACCCAAGAAAATGTCGTGCTCTTTAAGGTCATTTTCCCCTCGTACGGGGCTAATAAAATTAGGGACTACCGCAACAGCATTGGGATTTTAAAAGAAAAGCATTGCCAGTAATACAGATAATGTAATATTCCAGATTAAAAATATTGTTGCGCTAGTAATGTTGTGTGTAATTGGTAATATATATTTAATATGATTTTGTATGGTGTCCGTGATTTCTTGGACCTGATCTTTAGTAGTGGTTATATTTAGGTGGGGAGTTGTAAGTGTCCAATTGGGATTTAGAGATTCCTGTAGATGAAGAAATTGGGGAGCCTTTGAGTATTTTGGATTAAGGACGAAAGATTTTAGGTTGGTCCAAGCTGCGGGGATGATGTGAATAGTGGATGCCACTACAAGTGGGCGTTCCTTACATGGAAATCTTTTTGGGATTAGTATCTCTCCTTCTGCGGACAACTCGCAGTTGCAGGGACAGATACTGTTATTGCTCCGGGGAATGTAAAGAATTTCTGCGGAATTGTTATTGTAGTATTAGGGCAAACAATTTTTTTATCTGGCTGCATTGATGCACCTTTAAAAAGCTTTTTTTGAAATGGGTCTGCAGAAAAAAGTGGTATGTAACAGAGTCTATCATAAAAGGGTTTGCAATGTCTAAGGCCCGAGCCAGATATTTGGCGGATATCTGAGAGTTGATGATTTTCCTGATAAGATGCTGCCAAATATAAAGGTTGGTGTTGGATAGTACATGTTTGGTTATTCCAAGAAAATGGTGTAGTAATTAGTTCAAATAGTCAATTATTCGATTTTTGCGTTATAGGGACTCGAATGTTTATGAAAATTTTATTAGCCGAAAATGTACAATCGCAGATATTTAGTTGATAATAGTTAGACATTTTTTGTAAAGGTATAGCAAGACTTTGTCCGCAGGCATCTATTTATTTATTCAAATTTCTAAGATCATGGGTAAGAACTGCGGGACCTAAGATTGATATGGGTATGCGGTGCTGTATGCACGAATTTAGGATACCTTGTCTTTTAATTGCCCTGGTCGTTTTTACTTGCCGGTTTCAAGTTCTAAATTGTCGTTTTAGAATTGAAATTATGTCATTGGGGTGGTTTCCCTCTTTGGTCACAGAATTTCTGAGCTCATTTGCATACGCTTCTACTCTACGTAAGTGTTTTTCTGTAGTGTCAAAAGCTTTGCTTACCGAATTTTCATATTCAAGGAATTTTTCGGACCTTTGACAGATAGTTGTTAGTGTTTTAGATAACACAGCTCCACAAAAAAAATTCGATAAATTACCCCTGGAATATGACTATATCTACCATATGTTTTTGGGGTCGCTGAATCCAAATTCGGGGTCCATTTAACCTCAAAAGAAAAACCCGAATCCTCAACAAATTCTCTATCCATTGATCACTTAATCCCAATAACCCCATAACCTCTTTATTCCTTCATCCCTTAAACTCTTAATTCCTGAAACCCATAACCCCCAAAACCCCAGAACCCATGAACCCCAAAACACACGTTAATAAAGCACCCCAAAGTGAGCAGAAGCCTACTACGTCCTCGTCGTTGTTCCTGGGTTCGGCAAAACGTAGGTTCTCCCTACGAAAGTCTCGTACTCACCGGATTATGGGGTTTTGGATTTATAGAGTTATTGAAAACTGTGGGTTTAAGGCTTAAGAAGCATATACGGATCAAACATACTCTGTTTCAACGCGCATAAGTTTCTATCTTGCCGGGTTATGAGGTTTCGGGGTTATAGAATTTTGAGGTTTATGGGATTCAGGGGTTTATGGGTTTTGGGGTTCATGGGTTTTGGGGTTCATGGGTTCATGGGTTTTGGGGTTCATGGATTTTGGGGTTCTTGGGTTTTGGGGTTTATGGGTTTTGGGGGCTATGGGTTTCAGGAATTAGGAGTTTAAGGGATGAAGGAATAAAGAGGTTATGGGGTTATTGGGATTAAGTGATCACTGGATAGAGGATTTTTTGAGGATTCGGGTTTTTCTTTTGAGGTTATGAAAAATCCTGACGTGATGGGGTTAAATGGACCCCGAATTTGGATTCAGCGACCCCAAAAACTTATGATAGATGTAATCATATTCCAGGGGTAATTTATCGTTTTTTTTTGTGGAGCTGTGTAATGCTTTGTTTAGATTTAATACTTGTTCTTGAAGATTACTTTCGTCCATGACTAGTGAGTCTAATTTGTGTTGGGTGACTACCCCACAACACCAAGATAACCCTTCTCCCAAAAAGCTAAAGCGCGTTTTTCCTGAAATTTTCAGAAAGTTTAGATTATTTTTTAAGGTATTTCGTGTTCTAGCTTTGCTCGAGAGAGGGAAATTCTGTATAGAAAGCATCTTCAAGATTATTAAGAATATTTTGAAAGTAACAATGAGATTCGCTATTATTGCACGGGTGGTTTAGTTTTTTGTCTGGGCTTTCTTCCTCGGCTTCATACCATTTAGCCTCGTATGTCAATGGTATGGTTGCTTCATACATTACCGTTGAAGGAAGTGGTCGCCAAAATACTCCTGCTGAAAGTTCCAATCCTTGTGCGGTGGCATGGTGTAAAAATATGATGATAATAAGCATCCTATAATATGTATATAGAAAGAATATTGTGATTAATATTAGGAGATAAGACTGAAATGTTATCGACCCTATAGTAGGGTATAAATTGCTGTTTTATATGTGCAAAAATACATTTATGTATATATTAGTATAAGGATATATACATTTTTAAAAAAATGTAACAAAATAATAATTTAAGTTATGTACATATAAAGTTATTTAGGTATTCTCTTTAGGCGGAGTGACCTCTGGGGTCTATGGATCCAAGGTAGAATACGGCTGAAGGTATGTTTTCACTTGTGCGTCTGGCGGTAGCGTCCGGCGGTAACCGCTAGCGGTACCGTACTGCTTTAATATATTTTATATGGCGCTATTTTCATTCATGCGTCTGAGCCGCGCGGCCCGACGTCCGAACGCGCGCGTTCCTGTCTCGACTGCTCATAGTAGCAGTCTAGCCGCCGACGGTCGCGCGATCGGTACAGTATAAGGTAATTGTTATTAAGTCTGTAAACGCATTTTTCGGTGTTCACTGCTTTTTTTACATCATGGCTCCAAAGTTTACTGCAAATGAAGACGAATTACTAATTAAAGAAGTTAGAAGGTATCCCGCCCTTTTTGACGCTCGTCTTGCTTTAAAAATGGTATCAACTTTTTGACGCTTTTTTCTCTGCAATGTCAGTTCCTCTTCGTCTTCGTCATCTTTAATTAAGAGTACAGCAGCGAGTTCTTTTTTATCCATCTACTGTACGAGATACTGCACTTAACTGTCGTTTCTAAAAAAGCGTCAAAATGCCAACGCTTTTAGCAAAAACACACCGACGCGACCGCCAGTCGTTACCGCCGGAGGTTACCGTCGGACGCTGCCGCCAGACGCACAAGCGAAACCATACCTTGACATGGATTATCTCTTTTTTACACGTCTGAGAAGGGCCTTTGCGGACTTCATAATTCACCTCGCTCATCTTCTTGTTGATGAAGTATGGCCCAAACCATCTTAAAAGTAGTTCTTCGCTTCTGCTTACTTTCCTGACTGGGGTGAACACTGACTTTGTCCCCGTCTTGAAATTCTAAGTGTCTGTGCTTGCCATCGTAGCGTTATCTATCTAGATGCTGTTTTCTAACGATGTTATCTACAGCTTCGCTTCTAGCTGCCAACGCAATATCTCGTAGTTTAAAGCCGTCTGTTGCGATGTTTGTCTCCATTAGGTTTGCTTCTGTAGGCATGATTGGCTCACGTCCATAGACTAACACGAAGGGCGAAAATTTAGTAGTTTCTTGCCTGGCGGTGTTATAGGCGAAAGTGACTAATGGGAGTGCTACATCCCAATCTGTCTGGTTTGTATTAGTGTAGATTGCCAGCATATCGGCTAAAGTTTTGTTAAATCTTTCGGTTAGTCCGTTGCATGCTGGGTGATAGGCAGTTGTATACTGATTAACTATTCCCATACTTTTTGCAAGTTCTTGGACTAACTCTGGACGAAATGTTTGGCCTCGCTCGCTTAATAGGTACCTGGGTGCGCCATGACGAGTGATAATGTTTTCTAGGATGAATTTTGCCACAGGCTCGGCTTTCCCGGAAGGTAAGGCCTTTGTTTCACCCCACCGTGTAGCATAATCTGTAGCTACTATGATAACAGTTTTTCCTGACTTACTTCTTCTGAACAGACCTAGGATGTCTTTGCCAACTTTCTGACAGGGTGTACTTACCGGGAGAGGTTGTAAAAGCCCAACTGGTCGTCTGTTTTAAAAGAATTTCTTGAATTAAATGTTTTGGAATTACAAGTAAGTTTTCAGATCCTTCTGGTGAGGGGTTGACTTTGTATAGAGCACCGCCTATGATGCGGAAATTTTTTGCTCTTCGTCTCAGGCCTAGAGGAAGTGATCCTTCATCCGGATTAGTAACTGCTTTTATTAGATTTGTAATCTCCTCATCGGCAGCTTGTTCCGAAATGATATCTGAGGGTTGCAGCAAAAATGTGGGAATTTCGTCAACATCTTGGCTTGTTTCTGCGCTAAGGACAAGATTTCTAGATAGGCAGTCCGCGTCTTTGTGAGAAGATCCGCTTTTATGAACTATAGTGTAGTCGTATTCGGAAAGTTTTAGCGACCATCTTGCAAGGCGGCTGGTTGTGTCCTTTAGGGAGCGGATCCAGCAAAGGGCATGGTGATCGGTGACAACTTTTACTGGTCGTCCATATATTAAATGTCTTAAGATATCCCAGTGACCAAATAGCCGCTAATCCTTCCAATTCCGTGATTCCGTAGTTTGTTTCAGCTTTCGATAAGCTGCGGCTTATGTAAGCTATTGGGTGTGCCTTTCCATCATCTTTTCGTGTAATGGTCGAGCTAAGAGAGACATTTTTTTATGAACTTTTATGTCTATAACACAGCTCCACAAAAAAAAGTGAAAGTATTTTCTCCGATATCTGAGGAGGTGTACTTTAGGTTTTTGGGGTTGCTGAATCCGAATCCGGGGTCCGTTTAACCCCATCACGTCAGGGTCAAGTGCATCTGAAGGTCAAAGTGCGGAATGACTAGTAAAAAATCTGAAAAAATGTATATATATGTTTTCGGGGTCGCTAACTCTGAATATGGGGTTCTCTTGACCTTGAAGTGTCAGAATCAAGGTCACATGCAGGTCAAAACCCTAAAATTTGATGATATGATCAGTTTGACCCCGGATTCTTGAAGAGCAGAAAATTTTACATCCGAATATGTATCCGGGGTCCGTTTAACCAAATCACGTCAGGGTCAAGGGCATCTGAAGGTCAAAGTGCGGAATTACTAGTAAAAAATCTGGAAAAATGTAAATATATGTTTTCGGGGTCGCTAAATCTGAATCTGGGGTTCTCTTGACCTTGAAGTGTCAGAATCAAGGTCAAATACAGGTGAAAACCCTAAAATTTGATGATATGATCAGTTTGACCCCGGATTCTTGAAGAGCAGAAAATTTTACATCCGAATATGTATTGACTTTTTTTTAGAACAGACCTTTGTAGGTCACGCGATGGTCATCCAAAATCAAATCCATTTGCCAGCTTTTGGCTGTAAATTGAGATCTTGGGTCTTTGATGAGTTGATATTTTTCGGGTCGTTGATCACGATTCTGGTATTCATTTGAGCCAATCACGTCGTAATTGGGTTGTCATGCTCATGTCTATGGGTTCTACTACTTGTAGCTTTATACTCTGGTGAGGCCAAGGTAGCCACCTCAACAGAGCTGCGGTCACTGGATGACGACGCCTGCGGGCCCGCTTTCCCACCCTGACCAGCCGCCGATACTGGGGTTCCATCCCCCTGCATCGTAAATTTTTCCGTTGTGTTTGCCATGACGGCATACGCGTCCTGTTCCAGGGACTTTGCCGGATAGCGGGACAACTCCGTTGCCCGCCGTCACCACGGGGAGGTGCCCTGGATGCAAACACACGGATGAAATTTTTCGCTCTTTCAGAATCCGGAGTAAGAAAATATTGTATCGTTATATTACGACGTGATTGGCTCACATGAATACCAGAATCGTGATCAACGACCCGAAAAATATCAACTCATCAAAGACCCAAGATCTCAATTTACAGCCAAAAGCTGGCAAATGGATTTGATTTTGGATGACCATCACGTGACCTACAAAGGTCTGTTCTAAAAAAAAAGTCAATACATATTCGGATGTAAAATTTTCTGCTCTTCAAGAATCCGGGGTCAAACTGATCATATCAAATTTTAGGGTTTTGACCTGTATTTGACCTTGATTCTGACACTTCAGAGTCAAGAGAACCCCAGATTCAGATTTACGGACCCCGAAAACATATATATACATTTTTCCAGATTTTTTACTAGTCATTCCGCACTTTGAACTTCAGATGCCCTTGACCCTGACGTGATGGGGTTAAACGGACCCCGGATACATATTCGGATGTAAAATTTTCTGCTCTTCAAGAATCCGGGTCAAACTGATCATATCGTCAAATTTTAGGGTTTTGACCTGTATGTGACCTTGATTCTGACACTTCAAGGTCAAGAGAACCCCAGATTCAGAGTTAGCGACCCCGAAAACATATATATATATATATATATATATATATATATATATATATATATATATATATATATATATATATATATATATATATATATATATATATATATATATATATATATAATATATATATATATATATTTCTAGATTTTTTACTAGTCATTCCGCACTTTGACCTTCAGATGCCCTGGACCCTGACGTGATGGGGTTAAACGGACCCCGGATTCGGATTCAGTAACCCCAAAAACTTAATGTACACCTCCTCAGATATCGGAGAAAATACTTTCACTTTTTTTTGTGGAGCTGTGTAATAGTTACACAGCCCTAAAAAACTTTGAATGGACTCGATGTCGTGTGGCACTGGAAAGTTCTTTATAGCAAGAAGTTTGTCTTAGTCTGGTGATATTCCGTTTTCGCTAACAATGTGTCCTAAGACCTTGACTTCTGTTTTTGCGTAATTATATTTGCTCGGCTTAAGGGTGAGGCCTGCTTCTCTTAGTCTTTCGAAAAATATTCGAACTTTTCCTATATGCTCTTCTTTTGTTCTGGAAAATACTAAAATGTCGAGATAAGTTACCACGTCTTTCCATTTCATTCCCTTAAATACCCTGTCAGCTAGTGTCTGGAACGTGGCTGGTGCATTACATAATTCGAAACTGAGAACATTGAATTCGTAGTATCCTTGACCTTGTGCCACAAAGGCCGTATATTGCTTAGAGTGTTCTTCCACTCTTACTTGAAAATAGCCACTGAACATATCCAAACAACTGAAGTATTTGGATTTTCTGAAATATGTAAGTATATCATCAATGTTGGGAATGGGATAGCTGGATTTGCGGGTGTACAACCCTGTACAACACAACACCAATCGCAGTCAGCTCATATTTTGTTGTTCTATACCTGTTACCTGTCGACTGACGCAGTGCCGTAGCGAGGGGGTTTTGAGAGTAAAACCCTTCCCTAAACGCTTTTAACGAATTAACAAGTTTTATATACAATTACCAGAGAAGACAATAAACTTAGCATCATTACCTTCTACAACTGTAACATTGTCAATATTTTATTGCATTCAATGTGTTAATATGATACTTTTATAATATACTTTAATTTTTAATCAAAAAATGGTAAAATTTTTCGGTTATTAAAAATATACAACGTACAACTTATACCATTTCTAATAACTTTAATTAATTTCTAATAATTAGAAAAATGCATAAGTAAATTTAACCACCGCCAGCAAAAATCCTTTAAGTGTGTTTAATGGAATTTGAAAGATGTTTATATCATTTTATTGTAAATGTATGTGATTGCAATATGCAAACAATCTTTATTTGCATGAAGAATTGAGGCGCGGGGGGGGGGGGGGGCTTATTACGCCGATGTACCTTGCATATCATCCAACATGGAACTATGAAAAACATAGCCTTTTCTATTTCATTAAACTTCCTATTCATGCCGAGAAGAACTTTACGTATCGTTGGATTTTGTTTCTTCACAATTGCCTCTTTATTGAGTAAATCACTTTTTAGGGTATTTTGTTTGACGCTATTGCCCTTGCGAGCACTTAATTTCTTGTCGTATTTTTGTTTACTTGTTACTTGCACCTGTCTCGTCAACGAACTCGTACTCACTACCACATGATAACCTGTCGTCGACGCTAACCTCACTTTTTTGTTCACTACAGTTTAACAAGATTATTTTAAATAACGGTCTTTTCCAAACTTAGCATATCGCTGTTTGAACAAACCACTACACATTTTATGGTACCACATCCCACAGGACTCAGCACAAAGGTTACTATAATGCTTTTTCGTCACATTCACGCGACATGCGTCGCAATTTTGTTTTCCGAATGTGAAATCATGTCAGTCATAACAACAACATGACACCTTTACTCTTTATAAACCGTTTTTTTTTAAAGTCGTTTAAATTACCTGTACAAATTCTATTGTTATCTATGTCTTTTCAGATCTTGCTCCTTTTTTATGGGCGGCAATGTTAGGAAAGCTGTAGCAGACGGGAGAGGAGATGCAATACCAATTTTTCTGTCCGAAATTCCTTTATTATTCTACAAAAAGATTATACAGCCAGATATAGCAGTTATTCAGGTAAGCTTTTCTATCTCTGAATTTCTAGGTTGTTATACATTCCTCTCCTTTAGAATGTGAAGTAATAAAACTGTATTAACCATCGGAAATATTTTATTTTATTTTAATACTAGCGTGTACCCGCGGCTTTGCTCGCTTTTACTCTATGTATTATTAACTACTCGTGTTTGCAACAAACCCTGTGAATCATCTTGTTTAGTTTTAATATGTTTCTCCAGTGTTAGGCGGCGGTAGCTCAGTATGAGCTGGAGAGAAAAAATGGAATTTTGTATCATCCACAGGTGGTGATTAACACCGACAAAAAGCGGGTTCCCAATTGCGTTAAACAAAGCGGTATCAAAGAGGACACTGAAACGACTTACCTCTTGGTGTCTTGATCTAGCTCGGCTATTCCAGCGGTGCTTCGCAAGGTACCTTTGGAGGCCGCTATAACACAGTTATTTCGACACAGTTACATAAATCGTTCACTACACTGGACGGGTGTAAAAGCGTTACCCAAAGGGGGTGAAAATCACTCGACTTGTGAGAAATAGCGTAAAAGCCGAGAATATGCGTGAGTACCTTCTCGGGGTGAAGGTTCTACTTCTACTTTTAAACTTAAGATAAAGTATGCGCGATTCTCCAAGGCGTTCAGTGTCTAGTTCACTCTTATTAGAGACTTAACGCAATTGGAGAAACATATCAAAACGAAACATTCTCCCCGGCCAAAATGGATTGTTGAAGACAATACATTTTAGGAGGCTCTATCGATTAAGCGAGATTGAAAAAAAATAATTAACTTACATTAAATAGATACTTAGAAAATAAATTTGCATTAGTATGTCGCTTTCACAACAGTATTAAAAAAATCCATATTGGTAGCAAAAAACCAATGCAAGAGAAAAAAAATTAAAATATTCAGCAAAAATAAACTATATACAAAAATATCTTTACTCGGTAGGAAGAGGGCACAACTTGACCAGAGGTCGTTTCAATGTGCCACTGCGGTCTTTACACTTTCGACACGCGTAACGCCATCTTCCCCTGTATTTAGGGGGACAATACATCCCAACGACCATTGAGAAGGAGGAGCATTATCATTTTTGATTAAAACTAATGCACCGATTTTCGGTGGGGTGTCAAGATCTAACCATTTGCTGCGTTGTTGCAACGTATGTAAGTATTCTCTATGCCAGCGACGCCAGAAATCTTGATGCATCCGTTGCAACAGTGGATAGCGCGATAGCCGATTAAGAGGAATACTGGTCATATCAGGTAAAGGCAACGAAGAAACGGGCTCTAAAAGTAAAAAATGCGCTGGAGTGAGAGCGTTAATATCATCTATGTCAGAACTAGTAGGAGTGAGTGGGCGAGAATTTAATGTAGTCTCAATCAAGGTCAGTACTGTGTAAAACTCTTCATATGTAAGACTTTGGGTTCCAACTACCCGGGTTAAGTGCGATTTGACTGATTTAATTCCGGCCTCCCAAAGCCCCCCAAAGTGCGGAGCAGAAGGAGGGTTAAAATTCCAGCTAATATTTTCGCTCGAAGCAGCACTTTTAATCAGAGATTGTATTTCCTTTGCTGCGCCAACAAAATTGGTACCACAATCACTGTACAGACAATTGATTTTGCCTCGCCGAGCTATAAAGCGCTGAAGAGCAGCAAGGAATGCTTCAGATGACAGACTACTTACAAGTTCAAGATGATCGGCCTTGGTAGCAAAGCACACAAATAGACATATATAAGCCTTAAAAGTTTTAGCGCCGCTATATCGACCCATTGAAATTTTGAAAGAGCCACCAAAATCAACACCAACGTGAGAAAAGGCTTTAGCTTGACGAATTCTGGAACCAGGTAGGTTGCCCATGGGAGGCTGGTATGATTTTGGTTTCGTCTTCCAGCATGTTATACATTTACTTATCACAGAATGTATGGCTCTTTTGGGACAAAGAATCCAAAAGTGCTGAGCTAGCAAAAAATGTAGGGTGCTAAAACCTGCGTGTAAATGTTTTTCATGAAAATATTTAATGACCATGGTGGTCAGGGGAGATTTCCTAGGCAAAAGCATAGGATGTTTAGCACTATAGGCTAAAGTGGAGTATTTTAGACGGCCACCAACACGTAATACATTATGACTGTCCAAAATGGCTCCATGTTTGCGGAGAGATTTGGAAAAAATGTTACTATTAAACTCATCAGTAGAATAAAGATAAGTATTTTACTCCTCCTCCTCCTAATTAGCATAAATTTTCATATTACATATTACAATTAATGAGTTTTACTCCATATATTAAAATAATAATTTTCTTTTTACCTCCGCCTCTGAACTGAGAGACCCTCCTCCCAATTAGCATATCATAATTAGTTTAACTCCCTATAATTAGTTTACCTCATAATTTTACTCCGCCTAAAATTTTACCTCCGCAAGACATTGATTGGTCACATACACAATTAAAAAACAAGGTTAAATCCCACTCTAACAATCAAAGTAGAGAGACAGGAGATGTATAAGTTGTGCATAGAGGTGCTACTTTAATTTAGTTTTAGTATTCAGTAAGGCTAAAATGTCTGTGAATGAAGAAGTGTTGAAAAAAGTTCAAGAAATAGAAGAAGAGTTTACTAAAGAAAGTGATTGGTATCGAAGATTTGCTACGCAAAGTAGAGCCGAATGGATTCCTTATTACATGGATACGGTGGAATATTTTGAAAATGGTATAGATATTTGTCGTGCTTTTTATATAAATGAAGATCTACAATTAATAAGAAATTTTTTAAGTAATGGATTTTCTAGTAAGGTGCTTACTTTTAAAAAATATATCTCAGATAGTGAATCGGAGGTGTTCAATTTAATAAAGAAAGTTGAGCAAGAATATGACGAACTTTCTTCTTAGTGATTTTGAGATTTTTGAGTGTAAATATGGAGACTTTAGTCAGTGAAATGTATGAAGACTTTATTATGTCAGAAGCATGTTCGAAATATTATGCTCTTGGAGCTGAAGAGGATACGGAAGCGCAAGATGTAATATTATACATAAAATATATGGAACATGCATCAATATGTCAAGAAGCAGCGCAAACTTGTTTAGACTTTTTAAAGACAAATAATTTTGTAAAGTTAGTGATTAAATTTTATCGGTTAGAATTATATGACAACATTTCTGTATTAAAAAATAAATATGAACAATAATATTTTTATTGATTTGTGAAAATAATGTCTTTAATGTTAGTCCTCTTTAAATGAAAATTGGTAATGGGGGTTGTTTAAGAGGTTATTATACTTGTAATCACTTGTATGTATTAGAATTACCATATGGAGAAATAAAACAGTAATATATTTAATCAGTCTTTTTATTCATTCATAAAAAAATATCATACATATACAGTACATTTGAAAGTGCACACATAGACGGTGACTTAATATGGAAAAAACATTTAGGTGTTGATGGATGTAGAATTGGTTGTTCGTCTACTTCAATTATAGGTTTCTTACAATATTTTCTAATATAGTTTGCCTTTTCACTTCCTTTAACATAAACAAATTGGGCCTCTTCGGTGATTTTTTGAACAATATTGGAAAAATAGTGGAATGGTGTATATCCAACATTCCAATTGATGCAGTGATGATTCTTCATTAACCATGTAGCTTGCTTGTGTAAATCAGGGGAAAGAAAACTTAATGGATAGGGTTGTTTAAAGACATAAGGACTAATTCTGCTTCCATCATACGTAGCCAATTCTTTCGGAATAAAGTTGTTTCGCTCATCCTTAAATCCTGGTATATCCAAAACTAGTCTCATATTTTTAGCAATGAAAATTGCTGGCAGATATATTTTTTTAGAGAGTATTCTCTTATTTGTTTTTTTAGAATTTTTATTTTTTTAATAAAAATTTCAATGTGTATCATTTGATGAAGTCATTGGTGTATCACCTTTGAATACATAATTATTACTAGAACTATAGAATCATGTGATCGAAATAAATTTAGTCTATAAACTGGAGTGGGGATAATTATTATAGTTGTTTTACTATTTTAGTTAGTGGATTATAAGTAAATACTTTATCGTGAATTATTAGACAATATGCTGATGTTTTTGCTGGAACTGTTTCTTTTGTCTGAAACTCAATTCTCATTGTTACTGGACCGGTCTGAAGTAAGTCTCTTTGATGGGAACAGTTAATATAAACTATAGGTGCGTTGTCTTTAAAATCTTTTGGACTGAAGATTGGTTCTACCGGATGGTTATAATACATTTGACGAAATTCGGAAAACATTTCATATAATGTGGCAAATTTATTATTTGTAAAATCTAACTGAAGATCGTTGTAAGGATATCTTTCAGAATTTAAATAAACATTTATATTTCTTAGTTCACAATGATCAAATTTACTCATATCCATTTTAAGGTTACGTTTATCTTTTTGAAAAGCGATTAAAACATGGCGTGGCGTCTCAACTTTTGTAGAAGTTTTAACAGGCCAGTTGTGCCTCGTGGTTTCTAATAATTCAGGATATTCAACTAATTCCCAACTACGGAAAGTAATAATAATATCACTGTTCCTGTCAATAATTTTGGTAAGTGCTAATTCTTGTGGAATGCCTACAGTAAGATGGGGAACTCGCCAACAAAGTTTTGTTAATGTGATTTTTGGTTTTTCATTATCGCTCGTTGATATTAACGCGTTTGAATCATTATTACTCCTTATCAAAATTAATTCTTGTTGTGAATTTAAAATAATTTTATTATAATCTTCAAAAAATCCAGAATACATTTTTAGAGGAATACACAGAGAAACATTTCCTTGTTCATCAGTCATAATCTTGTCCCCTTTTTTAGATTTCGGATACCAACCACCATTTTGAAGTTTTACACTTTCATTTTCATTAAATGATGCATAACCTTTTAATGTAGAAATTATTCCAATATCCCGTACAGAATCAATAGTAACTCCATTTAAAACATATCTCAGTTCCTTGAATAAAAATGCTGGTGCATTATTAATTAATAAGGTATTTTTTAATGGTTCATTATTTTCATTTAAGACTTTTAGTTCTAAGTATAATTCACTTTTACAGGGTAAAGGATGTTTTCCTGTTTGTTGCAAAGAAATTCTTATTTCATCATTTGGTCCTAGTTTATTTGGATTAAATGGATCGAAAGAAAGTAATTTCCAACTCATTATTGATTCATCTACAATAATGTTTTCTCTCACATTTAAGTGTTCCATTTTATTGTTTTGTTTTAAGCTTGAAACCTATAGATACGAGAAATTTGCGGTTAGAAGATGCTAACGCCTTAGAGTTTACCCTCTTACTGATTGAATTTTGCTTGAATTTACTTATATTAAACTTTTGTTGATGAGCGAAATTTTTCTTTTTGTTATATAAAAAACCATTATTCTTCTATTTTCTTAAGATGTCGTCACGGTTTCTCATCTGAAATTGACGATGTCACCTTGGTCGAGTATTTTAAGTGTAATTTTGTCTATAATTTTAACTGTTACAGGTAAATAAATAATGTGTTGAGGTGACTCTATTATTTTATAACCAGGACCTACACTGGGGAAAAACTGGTGAATTATATGAACTGGTTTTCCATTTAAATAAGATCCTTCTGCAACACTACAATCTATGTTTAGGGAGTTTACCCGAATAATTTCAGCGGGTCGATCTGATATATATTCTTGATTTGCATTCAATTCTTTATTATCAAATCCAAGTATTTTTCCTATCGTGCCTTCTCGAAAAGTTATTGGAAAGTTGTTTTAATGTGAGTTCGTAAAGTATTATTATTGGGGAAAAGATGAAACTTAAGCCTTCTTTATCAAGATGTTTTTGTAACAATGTAT
Source organism: Philopedon plagiatum (assembly GCA_963971165.1). NCBI lineage: Eukaryota > Metazoa > Arthropoda > Insecta > Coleoptera > Curculionidae > Philopedon > Philopedon plagiatum. The sequence goes on from OZ020190.1 coordinate 77,845,456, forward strand.
TTAAGTCATCTATTTCATAGCTTCCAAATGGTATTCTAAATTCATTCGTATGATTATAAATAAACAAATTATTTGTTGCATCAATATTCGGAATAGCATTGAAAGTTTCAAAATTAATAAGACCGATAACATATTCAAAATTTTCGTCTAAATATATTGGCGGGTTAAACTCTACTGTTAGTGTAGAAGAATTACCACTCATTACAAAACTATATGACATGTTTCTTTAGACTTCTATTAAGGAATAAATTCGAAAATATTCGTTACATGTTTTTATAAAGAAATTTTAAACATAGTTGTCCACAATTGGTTGCATTATACTTTTGATACTGATCATGATTATATTGTATTATGTTGTTTTTACCATCACTATAAAAGTATTTAATTAATTCAAGCGGAGGACGTAAATTTCCATAACTATCCAAATATATTATATTTGTTCCTTTTTTAACATAAGCTGTCCAGTGACTTCCTTCCCCCCTAGATTCGTCTAAATTAATTATTCCACACTCCGTTTTTTAATCTTTTTTGGTAGTTTATTTCTCATAAAAATACCTCGAAAGTATGGTATTTTTAGTTGTTTAACATATTTAACCATATCAATGTTTGTGAGCGGTTTTCGAGGTATTTTGTTTAACAGTTGTTTGAGTATGGTTTAAGATATAAGCCACAACCTGATTTGTATGGTCTTAAATAAAGTCCACTTCCCTTTTTTCCTACCGCAATAGATTCCATAGTTTGATTATGTCTTTTCTCTTCTTCTAATTTTTGTTTTGCAGCTTTCGCATCATTAACAGCTTTAGCAATTCCAGCTGCACCTCCACCTAGAGCGCCTAAAGCCGATAATCCAGCGAATAATGGTATAAGTGGTAAGAATCTACCAGATTTTGGAATTGGTAGGATTCTCCTTTTTGGAGTAGATACGTTTCCATATTTCTTTATAGATGCTAACGCTATTTTAGCACCCGCTTTTAAACTGTTAATATTTTTTCCTTGAATTCCCTTTCTGGCTAGTGAAATAGCTTTGTTTAATGAAATTCCACGTCCTTTACGACCCCTTGTTCTCCTTTTCCTTCTTTTCATCCCCATTCCTAATTTCGTTTTAACTTTCATTGCTCAACTTATTCCTAAAGCAGCAGCTTTCTCACCAAAACTTGAGTTTTTTGCTTTGAACCGTTCCAGCTTTTTAAGCTAATAAACTATCAGCAGCATGTCTACCTTTTATATCTTTTGAGGCTGAATATGCAATATCATGCACTTTACACGCCGCATCTAAGGGATTTATTCCTTTGTCACCTCGTGCAAGTCTCTTTTCTAATTTAGTTCCTGGACCACAAAAGTTATAACCTGGAAGATGCAGTTCGAAAGAAATTTTATTAATTAGTGTATTTAAGACACCACTTCCGCTCTTTTTGTGTGTCCTTTTGCGTTTAATGCGATTTGGATAAGATATAGTCATTTTATAAATCTTTGGATGAAATGAAAAATTTTCTGACACCAAGTTGCTTATATATAAAAACATGTAAGTTTAAAATCATTTAGTTAATGTCTAAGATGCGGATCGAAAAACAATCCTATACAATCAATATTCGAGATCATGATGTTGAAAAAATAATTTTCGAAAACATGGACAATTATTTGATGGAAATAGTAAAAGGGGATTAGTGGTTGGACCATCTGGATGTGGAAAAACTAATGTTCTTATTAGTATTATAGAGGACCCTAATGGTTTGCGAGTTGAACATATATATATTTATTCAAAATCCTTGTATCAACCAAAGTATGAATATCTGAGAAAACTTTTCACACCTCTCAAAGAAATTGGTTTTTACGAATCCGAAGATGAAGAAAATATTATTTCACCAAAAGATATCAATCCAAATTCTATTATAATATTTGACGATATTGTTTGTTGTAATCAAAGTATAGTTAAAGATTACTTTTGTTTTGGAAGACATAAAAATACAGATTGTTTTAATTTATGTCAAACGTATTCATCTATACCTAAACAATTAATTCGTGATAATGCAAATTTATTAATAATATTCCAACAAGATTCAACTAATCTGAAACATATTTATGATGATCATGTTAATATTGATATGTCATTTAAACAATTTAGAGAGTTATGTTTATTGTGTTGGAGAGACAAATATGGATTCTTGGTTGTGGATAAAGATTCAAATATAAATTCTGGAAGATATCGTCAAGGATTTGATTCCTTTATTCATTTATAAATAGCTTACCAATATCAAGTTTGTATGGTATATGACAAAAACTCAGATGAACAAGATGGATGAAAAAGCGGCAAAAGAATTAGTTAAAATTAGAAAGGCAGTTAAACGAAAATTTCAGTCATTGAAAGCTGACATACTTCAATCTCAGGTTCAAAAAGAAAGAGAATTAGAACCCATTATAAAACCTTTGAAGGAATTATTAACAGATAAGTTAAAGAAGGAAAAAATCAAAGAGGAATCGTTGGAAAATTTAAGTTTCTTAACTACAAAGCAGCCATCTTTAACACAACCTAATTTTTCTTCTACACCAACTAAACAAAAAAGAGTATCATCATATGATAGATTTTTATTACCAATGGGAGTTTCTTTTTTAGAAGAGGAAGAGGTTTTTGAAGGAACACCAGTTAATCTTAGCAACGAATCCGACGAAGGAATTAGACAACAACTTGAACAAAGCAGATCATATATCCAGAATTTACCTTCAACAAAAACATCAAATATATTTGGAACAATTTGATCCACTGCCTAGAAAGTAGGTCGATGAAATGATAAGAGATACGAAGGGCTTATTCGATCACAAATATGGAATTAGACAATATAAAAGATGAATCTTCTTTTATTGGCGATTCAAGAATAAATTTTCAAGGAAAAGATGTATTAGTAAAAGGTCTTACATACAAAGGCACGCCTGGGTTATTTGAATTGTTATTTAAAAAACAACCTCTGGGATATAAAGCTAAAGACTTGGACGACTACATGGATATTTTAAAAAGAACAATGCCTATAGAAAAAACTATAAAGAGAACGAACAAACTCACGGAACAGCTTTAGATAAATATGTTACTCTTATTCATCCATACCTTGTAGATAAGGAGATTTTAAAGGATCCTCTTAGAGGTAGAACCCGTTCAACAAGGGCTAGAACTAGAGCTTCTTCCATTGCTCAAACAGCACACATACAACAATATTTTAAAAATTTAACAAAAAAAGGCACAGGTTTCATGAATTTGTCTAATAATAAAATTGATTTTGTTTATTTCGATGATACCAATGAATTAGTTGAAAGGTTAAAATTATTATTAGCTTCAAAAGCAGCTGGCCACACCGGGCACAATAATGAAATTAACTCTATTATTGAAGAATTAAAAGAGGCCAATATAATTGTATAAAAGGAAAGGTTGTAATTATTTTGCTACACATTCAAAATGACTCTCGACAAATTTGGTAGACACATTTCAAAACGTTTTAATGTAAATGTTACATTAGAACCTTTAAAAAACGAAGTTAATGAACTAAAGGAAAATTTTAAAATTGAAAAAATTCAGAATGATCATTTCAGAAGTATATATAACACAAAATATGAGGAATTTAGAGGAAAACTAGAAAAGAATGTTCAAGCAATTGAAAACATGGAAAAAGTGTTTCAATTATTACAGGCGGGTTTGAAAACAACAGTGGAGGATTTTGAAAAACGATTTGCTAAACTACAACAAAATGTTGACAAAAGTATCCAAGATCTAGAGGATTTTAAAAAATACACAAAAGCCTTTTCTTTGGAAAAAATTGTAGAAGATTTAAATGATTTTAAAACTTTTGCTAAGGAGGCTCATCATACTGCATTTTTAATCGAAAAAATATAATAGCCGAAAAAATATGAAGCCGTTAAGATTTCAGACATAGAGTCAAAATTGACACAAAGCCAGCAACATTTCAGACAGAGTCACAACTAAAACATAAACAAAATATAAAAACTAAAAATGAGTGAAAATATTAAAGAAACTGTAGTGAACGAACTTCATAAACCCGCTAGAAGAAATTACAAAAGAATACGGGTTATAGTTAAAGAGTTAAACGATTTATGGCAAGCAGATCTGGTTGAAATGCTACCATACGCAAAATTTAATAGAGGATATCGATATATTTTAGTGGTGATCAACGCATTTTCCAAATATGCTTGGGCTGAACCTATTAAGACTAAACAAGGAAAGGATGTTGTGGAAGCTATGGATAAAATTTTAAAAAGTACTACAAGACCAAAAAACTTGCAAACGGATTTGGGTAAAGAATTTTATAATCAACATTTTCAAAAACTTATGAAAAATTACAATATAAATCACTACAGTACTTGTTCAAATTTAAAAGCAAGTATTGTTGAAAGAGTAAATCGTACCTTGAAAGGTATGCTGTGGAAGCATTTTAGCAATCAAGGTAGTTACAAGTGGTTGAATATTTTAACAGAAATTTTAAAAAAGTATAATAATAAAAAACATCAAACAACAGGGTTCAAACCTGCTAATGTTAATGAGAAGAACGCAAATATAATTATGAAAAAATCATTTACACATAAGAAAGCGATTGATCCCAAACAAAATAAATTTATATTAAATGATTTTGTTCGAATTTCTAAACATAGGGAAGCATTCTATAAAGGATATACACCAAACTGGTCTACTGAAATGTTTCAAATTAGGAAAGTGCAGTTAACAAATCCAACCACTTATCTCTTAAAAGATATTAAAAGCGAAAATATTGAAGGTGGATTTTATGAAGAAGAGTTACAGAAGGTAAAACATCCTGATGTATATTTGGTTGAAAAATACTAAGAAAAAAAGGAAATGAGGTATATGTTAAATGGTTAGGATTGGATAAATCACATAATTCATGGATATTAAAAAAGGATGTATTGTAATACGATTTCTATATATCTTTATTGTGTATAATTTTTAATATATATAAATATTACCAAGAAACAGTTTTTTATTTATAATTAAAACAACATTATTTTAAACTAAATTTCTTTATTAAATCTTTCATTATAAATTACATTTCTATGATTTACATCTAATATTATAGAAAACATTTTTTCACAATTTTGTATTCTTTTTTGAAAACGAAGTGGATCCAGGTAGTACTGATGATAATCACTTTTGCGTGATTGTCTTGAAGCATAATTCCAAACAACTAATAAGTGAAATTTGTTTTTGTCTTCATTAATATTCACTGATTTCTTCATAATATTTTCTTTTTGGAGTAATTCTTCTCAATTTATTTTCCAACACGTTCGGATACATCAATATCATCTCCAACATGGTACTAACATTTTCACTGTTAGCATTTTGACTGGGATTTAAAACATAAACACTTGTTAACAAGTCCACTGGATTATTGACGAATGTAGTTTGGAACACATTAAAATATTTTTCAAATTCCTGCTATTTTATAATTTGAATTCTATAATTAATTAATTCTTGTATTTCCCACAATTTATCAGTAGTGTCTCTAGCGAAATACAAATAATCACCATCACATCTATGAAGTTTTTTAATAGGATTTTGATTAATTTTTTTCAAATGACAAAGTAAGATCATTAATCATGATTGGAAAGGGTTCGTTGTTAGATGAATAGAAATAATTTACCACTACTGCCTGATATTTCAAAAGACTATTCCACTCTTCTTCACTTAAAGTAATACTGAATCCATTTTGGCTTCTAATTTTTATTTTAGCCGAGAAATCTTCCAAACTTATTCCAACATGTATTAATTTTGATAAGGACTTATTCAAGCAAAACACTGTTGTTTAAAAGTTTTTCTTTATTTACTTTTTTTATGTCACTACTATGATAATTGGATTTTAGGTCGTTAGAAAAATACTGATTTTTTGAATAATAGGTCATTTTGAGAGACCCAAGTAGACTGCTACCATTTTATGTCACATTTATTCTTATATTAATACCCCTTCCATAATGAAAACGCAAGGTTAATATTTTTTACATTATTTAAATTACAGGAAGAGTAAACTTAATAATTAAATTTATAAAACATTATTGGCATAATCGACAAGACACAAAGTATAAATATTGATAATGATAAGTTTAAAATTCCGATTATTTTACAAGATTCATTTTCTAAAGATTTCTTAATACTTTCATATTCTGTATTATTTGAGCATTCTTCCGTCTGCAAATTCTGAATCCAATTAGTGTCCAAAATAGTATTATTAGGGTAATAATATAATATTTTAAAATATTTACTATTGTTTTTATCGCTTTGCATTAAGTGAGAAAAAGCTGAAGTAACATTATTATTAATTAGTTTTTATTTCATATAGTGACAATGCTTACTTAAAGCAGTATCTGTTTTATTTCCAAAACACGCCATAGCATGTGTTACTCTATTTGGATTATGCACATACAATATATTATTAGCAATGTAATATAAAAGGATATATGGATTAAGGGTCATGATTAAAAATCCAATATAGTTTAAGAAATATATTAAACAAGAAAAAACCTTCACAAGACAAAATAATTCTAAGGACTGACAGTTACATATTTTAACAAGAGTTTAAATATGTTTGGTTACAATATTTAAACACACAAATAACACAAAAATTAACATAATACATTGATTAAACTTAAAATTTGTCAAAGAATTATTTACAATATTTGTTGGACAATTACAACTTTTTGCAAACCATAAACATTCCATAAAGTCACAATTCTTAGACAATCTATAATGTTCGTTAATTGGACAATCATCACTTTTCCACATAAATATTTCTACACCACAATACATTTACAAGCATCTAGAATAGATATATAATAAAATCCGGAACTTTCCAGCAATTTTGGACATAATTCACCCTTTCAGTCTTTAAAGGAAGACATCCTGTTTTCATAAGTTTTGTATAAACTATTATCAATTCCTCGATCAAATGATTCCAAACACATTATAATGATTTCGGCAATATAGAAATAAAATGATTTTGTTTCTATTTAAAAATATATAGTCTTTACTTAACCTTGGAATAATTTTTATCATTCATGCTCCATGAACCACTCATAAAATGGAATATCCTGGTGACCCCATGCCTCGGTATCAAAACTATTTGGAATTTTAAATCTTTTATCATCTTTAGAAGTTAATGCTAATTTATTTACCAATTCGGTATAAATAAACTGCTGGACACTCGAAACGCACCGATCGATTTTTCTTGCATTTTTTGATAGAAGATTTCGCACAAACTACACAATATTTTGAAATGCGGTTTTCAGTACTTTGAAGTCTTATCCCTTTGTGATTCTGTCGAAGTCGCGGGAAATTTTAACACTTCATAAACATCTTATACAGGGTGGATAATAACAGATTGAAAATTTTGCTAATTTTAATTCTTAGCGCGAATTTTATTCAGCTGATATTTTTTTCAAATTTACTGACCATACGAATCCTTATTTTAAACGTCAAAAACAACTTTGCCCGATTTTACTTTTATTCTCTGTTTTTGAAGATACAGGGTGATTTCTAATTTGTCGTCAATATTTTGAATATGTGAGTGTCAATTAGCATCGGATGATTAATTTACAAGTTTTTTGATACTAAACGACTTAGTTTAGATCAAAAAACATAGGACGTTACGCACTTGATATTTAAGATATACAGGGTGTCTTCAATCGACCATTTAGATTTAAATTTCCAAAGGTAATGTTAATTTTTTATTTTCCGCTTTCGAACTGGCTGTATTGGATGATAAAACATCTATCCGTGATTTATGTATACTGGTACAATCATTAGGATTATATACTGAAAGGGTTTTTTTTTAAATTTTCTGATTCCTGAAAGTTTGTAGACGCTACAGGGTGATACATATTTTAGTATTGTTTATGAGTTCTAATGGCCAATAATAAGTGGTGTATTCTTTTACTTTTTGGATTTGTATAATTTATTTAGGAAAATTCAGGTTCGTACTACATTTTATACAGGGTAATTCAAATTTCAGCCTAATATCTAGTGGGACCTCCCCGTGCGTTGATAACGGCCTGATATCGCCGTGGCATGCTTCTCACTAATCTTTGAATTAAATCCTGGGGGATATTTTCCCACTCATCCTGTATTACTACAGCGAGTTCCTCTAATGTCTTAGGAGCGTTTATTCTTGAGCACACTTGTAACTTTAATGCAGACCACACATGCTCAATAATATTCAAGTCAGGGGATTTTGGAGGCAATTTTAACTGGTTAACATTGTTTGCCTCCAAAAAATCCGGGACAATACGGGCCCTGTGTGGTCTTGCATTATCGTCCACTAAAATGAAGTCAGGCCCAAAATTTTCTGCAAACGGCAAAACAATGTTATTTAAAATGTCGTCCCTATAAATAAACGGTTGCGTTGACTGTTCGATTAGAAATAAATAGTTCAGATCTTCCATTAAAAATCACTCCCGCCCATGCTGTTATACCTCCGCCCCCAAATGGTTCCTGCGGAGCCATATTCGCGGCATTTTAATTAAATTATGATGACATATCTAATACTTGCCAAACGTTTTATTTATTATGACAATATTGAAAACCTTTGTTGAATTACCATAGTAACTGACACGTTTAGGTAAAACAATGTAATAATTAAGTTACGCGTAATGACGACTCACATTGTACAGGACTGTACGACCTATGATAAATTTGTTAAGAATTTAATTTATTTAACTTATTTTAACACAACCCTTCTTTTAGAGGACGTCGTAGAGCTAAATGCCCTCGCTTGTTACTTGAACATCTAAATAATTTAAATTTGCCGTTTTCCGAAAATTATGGGCCTGACTTCATTGTAGTGAATGCAAGACCACCAAATTTGAATTACCCTGTATAAAATGTAGTACGAACCTGAATTTTCCTAAATAAATTATACAAATCCAAAAAGTAAAAGAATACATGACTTATTATTGGTCATTAAAACTCATAAACAATACTAAAAATATGACTAAATCTAAAAAACCATTACAAATGATTATTAATAATATCAAGCAGTCTTTCACTTTTTAAAATAGATGCGCGATTTTCCATTATCGCTTTTTCACGTTTGTTTAAATGGTCTAAAAGTTCATTAATGTTGGCAATCATGGTAGTGTACTGGGTAAGACGCCTTTCCATATCTAATCTGGTTAATTTTATTTCATCTAACTGCGTTTCTGTTTCCAGAGCAAGTAATGCGCATCTTTCCATGTCATCATCTAGCATTTCTACATCATTAAGAATAAGACGTTCCTGGACTGGACTTCCTGGAATTTCCTGGATTGGACTTTCTGGAATTTCGTGGACGTCAGGGTGGACAGGAATTTCCTGGGCAGCGGGTTGGACAACAGCGATGTCCTGGACAGCAGACTGGACTACAGCGACGTCCTGGACAGGTATTTGGTTCGCATTTGGTTGATTTTGGATTATATCTTCAAAGTTAAATGTGTCTTCCAATAAATCAGGAAGTTCTTGGTTTATTAGATTTTGAACTGCTTCATTTTCTTCGTCTCTAGCCGGTCTTATTACTATATTTTCTAAAATATTGATTGCACTTAAGCGTGCAAGTTGTTTGATATTTGGTTTAGAGTACATTTTTTAACTTTTTTTCAAGAAGAGTACTGCCTACTCTTAGGATTTGTTTTGATTGAATAAAGTACATTTGCGCTCGTAGCCAATATATACTCTGAACTCACTGAACAAAAAAGAAAAAAATTCTCGATTCCTCCCTACTGCCTGCATATGCACGGGGGAGAATCTCGTTTGGGCGGGTCATGCCCATGCGCATGTCTACTGCTTTTGTCGTCTGCGTTGTTTTTTTTCGTCTGCGTTTTTTTTTGTCGTCAGCGGGTTTTTTTTGGTCGTCTGCGGTTTTTTTTGTCGTCTGCGTGTTTTTTTTGTCGTCTGTTTTTTTATTTTTTTTTGTGTCTGCGTTTTTTTTAAATTTTTTTTTTATATTTTACATCTACGCAGTAGACCAAAATGCGTACCACGCGCACACCGAGCGTGCTACACATGCGCACGGAGTGTCAGGGGATGTACTTTGATGTAAACATTCCAACCCACCCACTTTTAAGAATATATCTCCAATAGTGAAGCTACAAATCAAAAACTTTGTTGTTGGGAGGACCCTTTCTACCGCTTTTTCTACATATGGGAGGAGCTTGCTTCACACTATACTGAGTCGCGTATTGTTATCATTCATTTGTTCAATACTTGCACTTTAACCGCACTAACCTTGTAAGTAACACGCTGTAATACGATGAAATTAGCTATGAGTGAAGCTTTGCTTAAAAAAGTGTCTAAAATGACGTTTAACGAGTTTAGTGAGTTTTGCGACACACTTCATTTCGATACGGAAGCCTTATTACTGGATTTGTGGATTTGGGATATCCCTACAAGACTAAATCCTCCGAGCCGGTTTTCAGAATCCACAACATTGACTAGCGATGCAGCAGTACCCTCCGATACAGCAGTTGCTACTTGCACTTTAACCGCACTTACCTTTTAAGTAACACGCTGTAATACGATGAAATTAGCTATGAGTGAAGCTTTGCTTAAGAAAATGTCTAAAATGACGTTTAACGAGTTTAGTGAGTTTTGCGACACACTTCATTTCGATACGGAAGCCTTATTACTGGATTTGGGATATCCCTACAAGACCAAATTCTCCGAGCCGGTTTTCAGAATCCACAACATTGACTAGCGATGCAGCAGTACCCTCCGATACAGCAGTGAACCCTGATAAATTTTATATCAATACATCGGTGAGCGTCGATGCAGCAGTGGGTGCCGATGCAGCAGTGTGCAACAACACCCTCACAGCCAACAGCAGCAGCGCGCCAAACTGTTCGAGTGAGTGTGATATTCAAGCGAACTATTTGGGGTGTTCGCCAGTGCGACGAAAACAGCCGAAAAGGTTGTGTAAAAACATTTTTTAATTATAAGTTTAATTTTTAGTTGTATATTGCTTGTTTTTTAAATATATTTTCTTTATAACATCTTTTCTTTTTCTTTATTATAATTAAAAAGCGAATTTTTACGAGCAATAATTCACTTCACTGCACACCATGAAAGAGTGCACTTCACACATTTTTATTGACATTCAAGGGTATACTATGTTTCATTATGCTTTTAATTTATCTATCGTAAAATTAAAAATAAAATTTTATCTATCATTATGCTTTTAATTTATCTATCGTAAAAATTAAAATTAAGTTACTAAAATGGTAAATGTGAAGGGAATTATAAACACAAAGGTGGGACTACAAATATTTATTAAACTAAATCTATTAACAATCCAAGTTGTATATTTATAATAGTTCAACATTTTTAAATGTATAGTTATACTGTTTAAACAATTTTGCACAGTTAAATCTTCAAAGAAATCGTCACATGCTTTGTTCTAAGGTTGTTTTTTCAATTTTATGGTTTGTGATTTTCTGCACATCCGGTTTGTTACACACTACACAGACGTCTGATAAAATAATCATATGTAGAATTTAATTTTCACTAGTGCTTCTTCTCCACAACCACTTCCCAGAACTTCTGTATCACAACCTTTACATCGTGATAAAGTAAGTTTAGGTGTTGGGGTCTATCTTCTACTTTAGCTCTTTTCATCGGTACATCACATAACTGGGTATTGGTTTTTCTTTTTTCGCGAGAACAAGATGATCTCATGGAACACGATTCTCTTTTATGTCTATAAACATTTGATTTTTGAGTAAAAGTCTTGTTGCATTCGCTGCACTGGTACATCTTGAGAACTGAACAAAAAAAGCAGAAAAGATTGATACTTATTCAACAATTCTTGGGATATTTTAACTGGTCTCACAACACTTTGCACAATACTGTTTTTTGCAATACTTGTTTTTTGCAAACTAAACAATGATACCTTGATAAAACACTAAATATGTAGTACTAATGAACCACTGAGGATACATAACTAACAAGGAATCATTCGGTATTGCTTTAAATATGGATTGGAAGTAGCGGGGAGAGGAGAGGGGAGAGGAGAGGGGGAAGTGGTAGGGTGAAGAGTGTTTGGGGGGGGGGTAGTGGTAGGATGAAGAGTGGAGGAAGTGGTAGGGTGAAGAGTGGGGGGAAGTGGTAGGGTGAAGAGTGGGGGGAAGTGGTAGGGTGAAGAGTGGGGGGAAGTGGTGTCATTTCCTGGAATTGAGTGCAGTATCGCCATATATATACATGTAAAAGAGTGGGGGGTTTGGATTTGGATTTGGTCTGATGGGCACACAAACACTCTACTGTTGTGGCCCTGCTAGCTTCACTGGCATCTAGCAGACCCAGAAGCATAAAAAATAAAAATAACGTAATAAATTAGCAACAAAGTAGCCAAAAATTATGACACAAAATATTTGAAAAGGCGTTGCTAGTTGGTTGGCATTTCAATGCAGCTGTTAAAGCATTATTCTGTTAATCCTTAAGTGACCTTAGTATGCACAAGTTAATATTAAAAGTTTTACAAAGTGGTGGGAGCACCACAGAATTTATTAGATTTGTAAACCAAATCATGACTTTAAAATAATGTGAAGCTGCATGTGAAAGTTGACATACTATCGAAAAATAACCACTTTAAAAATTTCTCAAATGGCATGGTACAAGACAGCAGCTGGATCTCTTTTGGAAACAGTAACAGGGGGACTTCAAGTAAAAGAAACAGATGCTATGAAACGCGGTAAAGCCTTGGAAACGTTGTTGAAGTGTTAGAAAGTGAAGTTAACTTTTATTATCCCCAAATTATCCTTTGTTTGGGGCATTCCCAGATGCCATAAAGGCATTCTTTGTGAAACAGGCCCTGCATTTGAAATAAATAAAAAAATTATATATCTTGTGTTAACTGTGATTAAGATTTTTGAGTCCATCATTAATGCAGCTGAAATATTATGGCGTAACAATATTTTTTCAATGTTAATTAAAATCTTGACATAATACGTATTATGTAGTTTTATTTCTTCACATAAGTGTGCCCAGTAGTGGAATTTAAATGTAACTTGACTTTAATAAAAATACAAAAATGGAACCAAAAAATAATTTAGAAAACTAGATACTGACAATCTAAAAAGCATAAAGAAAGAAAATTAATTTTAATAGTGTAAATTAATTTTTTAACCGCTGTAGCTCTGCCTATATATTTTTTATAATAAACAAATTTACATTTTGAAAAAAAGTCGTGAGCAATTGATCTTATTTATTTTAAGGGGTATATAGTGCAGGTAGTAGCAAAGATCGACATTAACGACTATTCCACATAACGAGGTTACCAACAACAGACAAGAAAATAATTTAATCAACACCTTTAATATATATTATTATTATTATATTATAAATGCTAACATATAATATATTCTTTATCAATTACTATTGTAAAAGTTGTAAGTTTTATTCATTTCATATTATGTTCAGCAGTATTAATTACCTGGTTCTAACTTTATTTATCTAATATTTTTTAATGTTAGCTGAAATAAAAGGCGCCTGAGATATTTGAAATTGTTCTTTAAGGTTCTTTTGGAGGTTACGACTTTTTGTTGTCGCTTACGATATCTAAAATTGTAAGACCTGCAATGGTTTTTTTTTAAAGATTGCTGCTAAATAATTTTTAGACCTTATCTGTTTTACTTATTTGATGTCTCTCAAAGATGGTTCCATCAATACCAAGAACCTCGAATGAAATATTTCTTTATAGTAATTTTGCCGAAAATGGCGCTTACGATACTTTACCTGGACAGGGTCAATTTGTTAATACACGATTTACAAGTTTATACATGAAACACAGACAGAGAGAATAACATGTATATCAAAAGAAAGTAGGAAATCAAAAAACGAAAAGTAAAATTAATTAGGTATACTGTTAAATGTGTAACAAACCTGGGCAAATTTTTGATATTGATCGAGTATAATGAACTTTCGTCAATCTTCATAAATAAAGAATCGAACACAACACAAGCGTTGAATGACATGTGACATATCAGCTCAGCAAGTTCAGCATACATTCACTGAAGTATACATATAAAGTAGGTGCATTAAAGTTTATTCAGAAAAAATAAAATGAAGTGTACTTATAACATTTTTTATCCAAATTTTTGGACAGAATATTGCAACAATCAAAACTTAGGCAAAAATGTGCATACTAGAAGAAAAATTTCCTCAAAATTGTTTAGTCTTTTATTCTATTTTAGGTACTTCGTAGTCAATAATTTTAATTTTTTTCAATCAACTGTTTTTCTTCTTCAACATTACATAGATTAAGTGGTAGAGCACACAATCTGGTGTGGACTTCCCCTTTTTGGAAATTATCACATAAAGGCATTTATTATTATTACTTGAAGACTGTGCTGTTGGCAAAAATGTTGATGGTTATGCAACAGAAGTTGCTTCAGCTGTATCTGATGAGTATCTGAAGTGCTTTTTATGGAGTCCGTTGATGTTTCATCTTCTCTTGGGGGGACTAAAAGGTGAACATTGTTGATCAAGCACTTATGGTGCTATTTCAACATTATTTTATTTGATAATGTGGCTTAACTAATGTAGCTGTATCCTGATATCTGCTTCTCTCTGAATAGTTTTTCATAATCACCAAATTTGTCAGTGGAATATGGATATACATAAACTGATTCTGAAGAACTTGGGAGAGATATGTCTTCACTTAAAGCAAATAATTTTAGCCCCTACCGCCCCCCCCCCCCTCCGGCCATTAAAAGTAAGCTTTCATGTGGTACCATGTCAATTTTTTTCATAACTTCCATCATTTTCCACTTTAAATAAATTTTTTATATCACAATGTAGCTAAAACAAAATTTAAAAGTTAGAAAGTTAATTTTAATTCTTGTTCAACGCCAATGATCTACTTACTTATAAACACTGATATAGGAAAGGGTATTTGACAATTTTTTAAAAAGTATTGAATTATTGTTCACATCCTTGTAACATACCACTGGTATTTTTATTTTTCCGATATAAAATCGCTAAATAGCCTAAAACAGCCTCTAAATTTTGGCGCCAAAATACTTGCTTGCGGCGCTATTTTACGTGTCATGTCACTATGATAAACAAACGACTTAAGTGCGACTTATTTTTAATATTTCGCCCTAATTATGAGTCGCCAAATATATAACTGGTGTGTAGAATCAGATTGTATCAATAGAAGTATACAGACAATCTTAGCGTCATTTCAGGGTTTTTGGATTAGAATTAATTTAATGTTTTGTTGGATTTCATAAAAATATAGAAAGTTTTTAATTAATATTGACCTAGGTGATTTTTTATTATCGTTATTTACGTAGGTAGAGAAATTTAACTTCTCATTAGAGAAATGAGGTAAATAATGGCGATTTCTCAGGTTAGTAGTAAAAAACACATAATAATATATGCACTTGAGTGTCTTGACACATAATTTATCATATTTACATATTTCCAGAACTTACTGCTAACACTGTCAAATGCCCTATTCGTATCAGTAATTTTAAAACTATTCCGAATATGACAAGCAACTGCAGTGTAAAAGATAATAAAAGGATTAAGAATTATTTTTACTTACGTCGAAATGGTCTTCACACCATTAATACTAATACAAAGTACTTGTGGATGCAGCGCTCGAGACCAGACAACGTCTTTAGGTGTTTTCTGACGATACCTGAATAGAAATGTTTTCGTACATTTTAATACACGTGTTTTTGCAATGAAATATTATAAACTTTGCTCATTTTGAAATAAAACGTACAAATGAATATTATAGAAAAGGAAGTTCACATTCAAGCATAAAATTCAGCATAAAAACAATTACCAAGAAGTTGGTTATGTTGTCAATGTCAATATGGTACAATACATTTTTTTTAAAACTATTTAGTCGAGGCAATGAAGCACTCAACCTCGGAATTTTTTGCACTAAGACGGAACGGAATGCGGTTTTTTGCATTCGCTTCCAAAAATTATTTGTAAAAAATGTATCTACTTTGTATCTTATACAAACCGGAAATTGCATTGCTGCAGTCAAAAATGCATTCAAAAAATGCATTTTTTGAAGTCGCTTTAAGAAAATTAAATAACCTTGTTAATAAGACTCAAACTCTCTTGGCTCAAACCGGGTTCCCGGGTGTTTCCGAGGTCGCTGATCACGATTATGATGTTCAAATTGACCCACAGCCGACCTGGAGCTCAGGATCGCTGATGAACGTCATCTCCGTGGGACTCTCCCAAAATTCACGCGGGGAAGGAGAGAAACTCGGCGCCCGGGGGTCTTTTGGGTTGCTTAATTCAAATATGGCATTGGCGAACACCCCCCGGATACCTGGTGCGCCGAAACCTGGACGTGGACGTCATCCCCTAGAGTTTTCCCGACAAGATCGCAAAAACAAACCGAAAATCGTTGTTTGGGCGATTTTTGGGGCGCTGAATCCAAATTACACGTCGAAAGCGACCCCCCGAACACCTGGTGCACCGGAACCTGGACGCGGACGTCATCTCCGAGGGTTTTCCAGACACGATCGCTAAAGACAAACCGAAAATCATTATGGGGGGTTTATTGGGGCGCTGAATCCAAATTTCACGTCGAAAACGACCTCCCCGAATACCTGGTGCACCGGAACCTGGACGCGGACGTCATCTCCGAGGGTTTCCCAGACACAATCGCTAAAGACAAACCGACAAACAGGCGAGCATTACACATCAATGAATGTGTCAAATTATGAGACGATTTTCGTTTAGTGTTTTGCGATCGTGTCTGGAAAACCCTCGGAGATGACGTCCGCGTCCAGGTTCAGGTACACCAGGTGTTGGGGGGTCGTTCTCGATGAGAAATTTGGATTCAGCGCCCCAAAAAAACCGTCATAACGATTTTCGGTTTGTCTTTAGCGATCGTGTCTGGAAAACCCTCGGAGATGACGTCCACGTCCAGGTTCCGGTACACCAGGTGTTGGGGGGTCGTTCTCGATGAGAAATTTGAATTCAGCGCCCCAAAAAACCCGTCATAACGATTTTCGGTTTGTCTTTAGCGATCGTGTCTGGAAAACCCTCGGAGATGACGTCCGCGTCCAGGTTCCGGTGCACCAGGTGTTGGTGGGTCGTTTTCGATGAGAAATTTGGATTCAGCGCCTCAAAAAAACCCCCACAACGATTTTCGGTTGGTCTTTAGCGATCGTGTCTGGAAAACCCTCGGAGGTGACGTCCGCGTCCAGGTCCCGGTGCACCAGGTGTTCGGGGGGTTGTTTTCGACGTGAAATTTGGATTCGGCGCCGCAAAAAAAGCCCACACAACGATTTTCGGTTTGTTTTTTACGATCTTGTCAGGAAAACTCTCGGGGATGACGTCCACGTCCAGGTTCAGGCGCACCAGTTGTCCGGGGGGTGTTCGCCGATGCCATATTTGAATTCAGCAACCCAAACAACCCCCGGGCACCGAGTTTCTCTCTTTCCCCGCGTGAATTTTGGGAGAGTCCCACGGAGATGACGTTCATCAGTGATCCTGAGCTCAAGGTCGGCTGTGGGTTAATTTGAACATCACAATCGTGATCAGCGAGCTCGAAAACCCCCGGGAACCCGGTTTGAGCCAATTCTGAGTCTTATTAACAAAGTTATTTAATTTTCTTAAAGCGACTTCAAAAAATGCATTTTTTGAATGCATTTTTGGCTGCAGCTATGCAATTTCCAGTTTGTATAAGATACAAAGTAGATACATTTTTTACAAATAATTTTTGGAAGCGAATGCAAAAAACCGCATTCCGATCCGTCTTAGTGCACAAAATTCCGAGATTTTGGCTGTTTTAGTGCTTCATTGCCTCGACTAATTGTACCAAGGTCATCAAATTGTACAAATAGCATATTTGGCAACGTTGACTTTTCTTGTTTAGTGACGTCACGGACGAGAAGCGTTGAAGATATTTTTTTGGATACTTTTAATAAAAAAGTCTTTCTCTGGAATTTACTTATTAAATTCCTTATTGAACAAAAACGTCTAGTTCCTTTTGCAGAATGTAATGAACATTCAGAACTAAGTATTGCAAAAATTATACTTAGCAGTATTTCAAATACATTAATAAGAAATTACTGTGGCAAAAAAATATCGCTTGGGTAAAAATAAGAAAAGAAAACTACATACCCTTACTAAATAATTACCACTAAATTTACCAAAAAGTGACATAATATCCCGGTAGTGACCTTTATTTAAACATTAAATTACAGTCATACTTTTATCCAGTGACAAGTTGTGTTACCTACTTTACGCCAACTTTAAGATTTCATTTATATATAACATACAATGCTCATAGGAGCTCAAAAAAACTTAGGCTTTGTCTTTGAGACGGTGTTGATTTGACACCATGTTTTGCTGTAGTACACACTTTGCCTAGTCCTTGCAATGACAGTCCTCTCTTAAATTTTTTAATCTAATTTATTAGCGCAATTTAAAGTAATGTATGAATATTGTCCCCCACTGTCAAGTATAGCACTTACAGGTAGAGGGCTAGACCTATCTTTCCAAAACTCGGATGTGTATACTTTTTTGCAAATATTATTGGAACCGTACACTTTATTACCTTCTCTCGTCAATTAGTGACTATTGTTCAGCCCCCTTTCTCAAGCCAAAATCTATTGAATATTTTTTTCAGTGAGCATAGTGTAGCACCTTCAAAACAGCAACACAATTATATCACTAATAATATCATTTTTTGGAAAAAATTGACATACTTGTGCCATTTATTTCTTACGCTATTTTAACATATTAAGGGAAAACAATGTCAATATTTCCTTTATAGAAAGAATTACTTCTAAATTTCTCAACATAAAATATTTCTGAGCTTCATAAATTTATTCTTTTATAATTAGATTTATATTTTCTTATTGTGTATTTTTAATATTTTATTGTATACTACATGTATATTGTATATGTATGTCTCTTGTTCTGTTGTACGAATCAAAATGTTTGACGTGTTTGTACTTCAGCCAGATTAAAATAAATCTGGGGAATACTTTTTTTAAAAAGGCACTGACATAACTGAACCTTTATTTCGTTAAGAAGTCAGTCTCCTGAATGTTTGCATCCTTCACTATTTAACAATAAACGCCATTTAAGTTAAAAAATTATTTTGTTTAATTAACTGAAAATAACATATATCTAGTTTTTGGCATTAAAGTATGCTGTGTGCGAGGCGATATTTTATAAAACCCACGATACACTTACAACGGTATGCTACGTTGTGACGTCACTTCGAGAAAAAATCTTAAATTGACTGGACGCTTGCACCCCTTGTACATAAGAACGGGTCAGTTTATTGTTGGGTACTGTGTTGAGTTGACGTTTATTAAAATATCATTGTCATATTTCATTTGCTCAGGTAAGCGCCTAGACAATTTAAGATTTTTTCTCGAAGGGACGTCACAACGTAGCATACCGTTGTAAGTGTATCGTGATAAAACCGTTAAACATAAATGAAAAAATTGGAACAGAAATATTAAAATTTTCGTTGTAATTTAATTTACATTAAAAATCACCGGTTATGGGACAAAACGTTTCTGAGCTACGTAAATAGAAACTTTTTTCTTGCTTTTAATCAAGGAATTATTACGTGTTAAATTTTATTGGCGAGTATTACATCACTTTCTATATTACCTTGTAGATTTAAATTGATATTTATAGCCTTCAAAATAGTTTAACGATATCGCTTTACGTATGTATAAACGATCATAAAATCGGTTTTGTTACATAGTCCGCTTTAACTAAGCAAACAGTATGACTTTAATAACGTTTGTATGTGCTTTCTTATACAAAAAACTATATAGACTGATTCATAAAGCATAAAAACGTAGTAAATTATTATGTTTATATGCTCTTTTTAAAACCGTTTATGTAGACAGGGACCTTAGAGCGTATAAACAGTAAATTATTATGGTTATGTTCTGCCTTTAAAATGATTTAGTATGAATAACGTTTTTCATTAAAGCGTAACCATTAATAAGAGCGTTTTAGTTGCTTAGTCCGTTTTATAGGTGATTTTATTAACGTTGAATATACAATGTATTTTCTTGTATAAAAAACATTTGCAGTAAACCGTATTAAAGAGAGCGTGTAAACTTACCAACTATTAATGAAAACTCAAAACTAGTTTTTAGGTTATAGGTGTTGTCAAATAATAGTGCATAAAAACAAATATTTTTTCACTTTACGTAATGCTAGTTGCTGAGTGCAACACAGTATCAAAATTAAATTTCTATTTCTGAGTTAACCTCATTTTTTCTTCAAAGCATAGAAACAGCAGTCTGCATAACTTTGAAATAAAGGTTTTATTTGGCTGTTATTTACGTATTTTTACTATTTTTCGAAACAGTGTGTTGTTTACTGCAAAAATGTGGTTTTAGTTGACCGTATTTTTAAACAAAATGTGTATCCAACTACCAAAATCATAGACAAAGGGTCATGTGACAGCTTTAAAATAGCAGCGAGTTTACGTTATTTAATTTTTGCAACTAATTATCGTACTATCTAGTGATTTTTTAAGGTATCTTGCAGTGGTTCTCAACCTTTTTCGCTTCGTGCACCCTTTTTATCATTAGAGTGTCCTTTCCCCTTTTATACATATCTTTCAAGTATTTTTAAATATAATATGTTGTAAAAATACCCCTTTTTCATATTGTAATAGTATACATTTTTTGTATTAAAATCATGTATTAAAACACAATTTAAAAATTTTTACAAATTCCTTTGAAAAAATAGGTACTCATTTTTATTTGCAACTTGAAGTTGTAATATTGCTTTTTGCCTTATTAATATGTAAAAAACAACTTTTTTATATATGTATATTTCTACAAAAGTAGCTGTAACAATTGTTTAGTCCGAAATATTAGTAACTTTTCATATTACGAGAAGGCCATGGACTTTCGTCGTCAAGTTGACAGTGGCAGTTTTTTTTATTGAAAGTAGATGATATGCAATTTATATTTTTGAGATAATAAAAAAGTAATTATTACAAAAAGAACGTGAGATTCTATCAATATTTAACAAAGATTACAACAACGATATTCTAAGATATTTTTTGTTGTGGGAATAAGGCAATAGTAAGTGTGTCTTTTCTATAAAAATAATGTATTTGTACGGTGGGGACATTACTCTTTTTTCAGTGTATAAATGTATAAAAATGTTAAATTAAACTTTTAAAAAATTACACCAAAGTTACCAGAAAATTAAAGAAAACAATTCCCTACTTTTCAAAATTGTCAACCTTTCGACTATATTCATCAAGGCTATTTAAAAAAAGCTGGAACTTTTTATCAGGTAGATCATTTAAAGTCTTATCCAAAAATGCCACAACAGGGACATTCACGTAAAACTAGGTCTCTGTGTTCATTTTCAACAGTTCAACAATTACTGTAATAGGTTGAGGTTGTATAATATTTGTTTATTATATATTCTCTCTCTAATCAAAAAATATTTCAGCCACCCACACTTTTTTTGAACAAAAGCAAAGTATAGGTTACTGACTAAATTATAATTTTTTAATTTCCTTTTGAAATTAACCAAAATATATCTTTTTCAACTTTATTAGAAATTCCTTATCATCCTAATCCTGTTTCTTTTGTGCCGGCAAAGAATTGCCATAAAATCAATCTAATCAATACCAAGCTTTTAAAGTGTGTTACTCTATTCATCAAGTCACAAATACAGTATTGCCAAATATATTAATTGAGGATGGTATGAAACATGAAACTACATATTCGCAGGCGCGGCCCGTGAAATTTTAAAGTTGTATATTTCTGTTGCTACTTACGGGACCCATGCCAAGTTCAGGGGTTTTGATAGTGAGCCTACTAGGAATGCTTTGGTAAAGAAAAAAAGTATTTTGAAATTTGCGAAAAAAAGTTGAATTTTGCCCTGGCACACCCTGAGAAAAAAATTAACACGTTTGGGTATTTTATTTATTATTTTTTCTAGACAAATTTTACATCATTTTGTCGAAATTTTCAAGAAAAAAAATTTGTTAGTAGAATGTTAGTCATTTGATTTTTTTTTTAAATTATATTTTAGGTTTAAAAAAATTCAAATGACTATAACTTTCTACTAACACATTTTTTTCTCTTAAACTTTAAGAATTTTCGAGAAAATGATGTAAAATTTGTTTAGAAAAAGTAATAAATAAAATACCTGAACGTGTTCATTTTTTCCCAGGGTGTGCCAGGGCAAAATTCAACTTTTTTTCGCAAATTACATTTTTTTTTCTTTACCAAAACATTTATAGTAGGCTCACTATCAAAACCCCTGAATTTGGCATGGGTCCCGTAAGTAGCAACAGAGATATAGGACTTTAAAATTTCACCAGCCGCCACTGCATATACGCCGAGCTGCAAGCAGCGCCACCTTCTAATGCAGTCAACGCTTAAACCAGAAAACAAAACCATTTAACCATTGCCATTGTAACACGCGTATATCTTAAGAAACTAGAAAAAAGGTTAACTAACTATTGTGAAAACTACTATTAGCATTTAAAAAACTATAAAAATATTATTTAGTTA
Organism: Philopedon plagiatum; assembly: GCA_963971165.1. NCBI lineage: Eukaryota > Metazoa > Arthropoda > Insecta > Coleoptera > Curculionidae > Philopedon > Philopedon plagiatum. Next base: position 77,867,992 of record OZ020190.1, read on the forward strand.
ACTTTGACTAACTAGAATTAAAAAAAAAAAAATAATATATCTCTCAGATTTCATATTTGGTTAGGGTTTTAATTTAAAACAACTTTTTTTAACCTCTTTAGATATTTTTAAAACTAAAGGAACTTTACTCTTGGTGCGTTTTGACAAAAACGCTATTTGCATCTGTTGCGTATCTTGCTGGTCCTGTTTAAAAGCATGTTTGTTGATTGAAGTAATTCAATAAAATGAAAAAAAAAATTAAGTCGGAAACTCCACTCACCTTGGTTTTGACTATAGATAATCCCAAAGCTGAAGGGGCCCCTCTTATATTCTAAATAGCCAGACTTTAAAATATGCATTAGCTTGGCAGTGTCTAATGAATATTTCTTTTTCCATGCGGTTTTACACTTTTACACTATGGCTGTTAAATCAGTCTCTCTTTTCTTTTCACTAGTACCTGTTTATTCAGCTAGTGGAGTTTCTTTAGGCATGCGCGGTAATTTAACATAATACAACCTTTTAAAGATATACATTCGGCACAAAAAATATTGATTAAAAGAAAATAATAATAATAATAATAATAATAATAAATTCCAAACAGCATCCTTACTAACAACTTTACATAAAATGTAATAAGTTAGTCTTTAGTTTGACAATCGCATTAACTTTTATCAAGAATAAAGTTTTTGAGAAATCAGTAAAAAAGTTTCCCATATGTTGCATAGGTACTCTTGTATATGCCGGTAGATAAGGAGAGAATATTGTACATACAATTAATTGGTTTGAAAATACGATAGAGAACTTGAACGGTTAACTACTATGGCGTCTCGTTCAGTCTCTAGTGAGATATTTTAAGCACAAGTTTAATAAATAATTATTTGACACATGGTACAGAAACTACAATGCCTTTTAGCGTTCGAAATTAAAAATATATATCCGAAATCATGAAAAAAGGAACCTATTCCTTGAAATCAATTCTTTTTTGGGGATTCGAACCGTACTTTGTTTTCATTTTTCGAGTATTCGTACCCAGCCTGCCATGTGCAATGTTCTACATATTGTTAAAAACTTCTCAGAAGCTGTATAGACTTTTTAACTTTAGTTTACGTTCGTGTATTTTGAGATTTTAGGTTTATTTTCTATTAGTTTCTAATTTAATACCTTGGTTAATCTTCATATGTTACGCCTATGAAAGGTCTGGATTTTTGCTGAATGTTCGATTCCATTATTTTCTGCATGGAGCGACTATGAAAGAAAATCTAGAATTTACCACAGTCTTGCATTTTCTTGTTTTAATGCGCCCTGTATCCTTTTAGAATGTTTCAAAACTCTCCAGGACCACCAAAAGAGTATATAAATGATCCAGACCGACTTTCCTTGTTGATTTTCAGTCTCAGAAACGTGTTAATTTGTCAGAGAGAAGGATATTGTAACATTGAAAGTAAAAAGAAGGTTATTGTTTAATAAAGGTTGGAAAATTGAAAGTGTGTTCAGTATTTTCGTCGTGCGGTACAATTAATGTCAGGAGTGGGGTCACAACAGAACCCAGAAGTGAAATCATGGACAGTTAAAAGCTATTATGAACTAGCTGATGATGGTGAAGAAAGAACTCAAGAAAACATGAAAGAAGAATTTAATAATAGACAAGAAATTATGCAACAAGAACTCAAAGATATCCAAGAAAGCATGAAAGAAGAATTTAAGAATAGCCAAGAACTCAAGAATGGTCATGAAAGCATGAAAGAAGAACTCAGGGACCTTAAAAATAACTAAGAAATCATTAAACAATAAGGTAAGGATAACCAAGAAGGCATGAAACAAGAACTCAAGGCCAGCCAAAAATATGTGAAAGAGGAAACAAAAAAATCCAGGTGGAAATGGAGTAAAGCCAAGAAAACAAGGATACAATTCATACAATACAGGAAGCATTAAAACTTACTAAAGAAGAAATAGCTGAAGTAGATCAGAAAATTCAGGGAGTACAGGAAGAAATACAGCAGGAAGTGACAAAATAAATGACTGAAGAATGACTAGAACAGGTATAATGAAACCATCTACATTCGATGGCAAGGTACCTTGGTAAACCTATTTCCGCCAATGTGAAGCTGCCGCGACTGGTAATAGTTAGATCCCTTCAGAAAAAGCCCCTGCTCTTGTCCTGATTCTGAGAGGAAAAACTATGGAAGTTCTGCGTAATATCCCTGAAAAAACATAGCATGACTTTGAGTCTATTGTTGTGTTTCTGGAGATGCCATATGGCGGGGCATACCTACAAGAAGTTTGTAAGGCGCAACTTCAAGCAAGGAGACAAAAATACAATGGAGAGTATGAAACAGATATTGTGCGGCTTATAAACCTGACCGATCCAGCTTATCCCGAAGAAATTAAACAAGAGTTGACATTGAAGAAGTTTCATTGAAGGAATACCATATCCAGAGATAAATCGAGTTTTAAGAATGGCAAGATTAAAGAAAGTCTCTGAAGCTCTTGCTTATGCACTACAATTTGAGACAGCTAAGCAAACGCCTAGGGGCCAGAGCGGAGTACAAAGAATTCTCGGGAAGATCGTACAATACAAAATGAAAAAGTTTTATCAAATTTGATGACAGATACAATAGTTTCTGGTCAGTCCGAAGAGAGATGAAAGTAGAAATATGACTTTCCGAGGCAGAAATACAATCCGCTGTTGACAATGTGGTCAAGAAGGGCATTTACAAATCCGTCGCACCTCTGCCCCTGGAAATGATCAGAACAGGATAACTTCCAGTAGCCAGCTTTAAGGTGCGACAGTTGGCTAGGTGCTACCAAGCCCCAGCAGCAATAGCAATTAAAGTATCCCGACTGCAAAACAGTGGCTCCAGCTTGGTAGTAGCTGGAAGAATGTGTGATGGGGGTGCGAGATGGTGTTATATACTGAAAAAAATTACATCCTGGAAACTGTCAATGGCCAAGTCATACCTGTGAAGGGAATACATGAAGCTCAAATAACTCTGTGAAGCACCATTTTTGGACAAGTAGTTTTTGTCGCTGATATACTAGATGAAATTATTCTTGGTCTAATTGTTATGGAACATCAGAAGTTTGTGCTTGATTTCCCCCAACGAGTCCTTCGTACCAGACATAAAGAAATTGTACCTAGCCTACCGAGAAGTAATAAAGTACCTTTTCGAAAAGTAGTACTTGCTGAAGATGCTGTGTTACCAGCAAGGTCAGAATGTGTTGTTAAAGCGAAATTCGAAGATCCTGCAGAGGACGAATTAGTTCTGGTCAAACCTGTCCAAGATTATCCCTTGTACGCAAACATAATTCTTCCTGCAAGAACGTTGACCCATAATAATCAAGACACTATATTTGTCAAAACGTCGAATTTGAAAGATTACCCCCAGCAGGTCCTGAGTGGTGACAGAATTGCTACTTGTCAACCCGTTAAAGCGATAGTTACTTGAACCACCTTGCCTTCTACAAAGCAACCTGCTACTTTACCCAAGGTACTACAAGACCTGGTTAATTCATCAGCACCTTTACTGAAACAAGTTCAGGTGGGAATGAAGCGAGTGTCCTTGTCTAAATGTTGTTAGGGGGTAACATATCATCAGTAGTATTTAATAATTTATTACAATAAGTAAAACAAGAAATCTTGGTCAAAAACATAAAGTTTAACAGTTCTCTTTCCTCTTTTAATGAATTAATTGACTTTATATTTTTTATTTTGTGGCTAAAATACTCAGTTTTAACGCCAGAAACCTAGCAAAAAAAAGTTCAGGTGGATAAGTTGAAAGATCTTTTGAAAAGCAACCAAGATGTTTTCTTCCTATCCCACAAAGAACAAATATAGTCCAGCACAGAATAAATACTCGCGATGAAGCTCCAAGAAGAATTCCTTTGGCCAAACGCGAAAAAGTGACATGCAAAAACAAGGCATTATAGAACTACCAAACGTCCATGGTCATCTCCAGTGGCCCTAGTTAAGAGGAAAGATAGTTTCACCAGATTTTGTGTTGATTTTAGAAGCTATGAATGGCCTTAAGACTGTGACACCGCCTTTTAAGAATTATAGGAAGTGCTTTGTAATCCTCCAGTGTTGTCATATTCCGAACCTGCCCAGATGTTTATTGTAGACACCGATGGTAGTAACACTTTCATCGGTGGAATTTTATCACAGCTACAGAATGGCGAAGAGAAAGTGATTGCTTATTTTAGCAAAGTCCTCTCCAAGCTCCAAGCCTGAGCGCAACTACTATGCAACTAGAAATGAACTACTGGCCATTGTCAACGCCCTGGGACATTTTCATTACTACTACTGTTAAAAATTCTTCCTGGCAACGGACCATGCCTCTTTAAAGTGGTTAATGCAATTTAAAAGCCTTGAAGGTCAAATAGCTCGATGGCTACAACGTCTGCAAGAGTACGATTTTAAAATTGAACACTGATATGGCTTAAATCATAAGAATTCAGACGCTTTGTCAAGAAGACCATGCCCAGAAGAATACAGATATTGAACCAGGCTGGAAAAACGAGAAAATCCTTATGATTTACACTATCGAAGAACACAGCATTAATGTTCTTTAGATTGGTATCCTAAAGTCCTCTCCAAAGAGCAACAAAAAAATTTAGATCTCAATATTATCATAAAAATAAAGAACAATAATAATATTCAAAGAAATTTGCCCAATATCTAAAAAACGTACAAGATTATTGGGCATTATGGAATTCTTTAATAATGCAAGATGGTCTTTTGAAGAGAGTTTGGGAGAGTTCTGATGGTAAAGATCACAAATGTCAGATTATATTCCATTACCCACTACGAAGGTTCCGGAAGTACTACAAGTTCTACACAATGGTGTAGGTGGCGGCCACTTAGGGGTTATGAAAACTCTTAAAAAAGTTCGAGAGAGGCAATATTGTACGGGAAGTCGCGCAGGTATTAAAGAATGGCATAGAACTACTGACCGTGCTACCAGCAACGGACCAAAGATCTGCAACCGTGACAAGATGAAGCAGTACAATGTCGAAACACCTTTTGAAATAATTCCTATAGATGTAGCAGGACCATTTCCGGTTAGCGAATCCGGGAATCGCTATGTTTTAGTGGCGATGGATTCATTTAGAAAATGGCCAGAAGTCTACGCAATACCGAATCAAGATGCTACCACGTTGCCGACATACTATTTGAACAGTGGATCTGTCGATATGGAGTACCAAGAAAAATACACTCTGACCAAGGCAGGAACTTTCAATCTGCATTATTTGCTTTTGGATTCTTAAAGGAGTATTACTAATTTATGAGGGAAAGAAAGTTGAGACGTTTATAATATTTATTAGACAACTAACTCTCAATTATAACAATAATACCAGAACATTACAGGTCAAAATACAGTTCTAACATCCTCCCAACGCGAACCGGAATTCAATATCGATGTGGTTTTCTCAACAAACGTCCGTATCTTGATCTTCGCGTCGAGTCTTCAACTGTTGCCTTTTCTAGTTCGATATAATTTTCCACTGAAACCTTATTGGAAACTTTATCTGTAGCTTTTTCTTGATTTTCCAACATGTAGGACTTCCTTCTATCCATGGCGACTTCACTTCGTATCTATTTTCACTATTTTTTACTGTGTTTTGCTTTTTGTCCCACGTTTCTACCTCATTTATTTCTTTTGTTTTAGTCACGTGCGACTCTCTAATTCCCAAAGCGTCAAGTTCCCATAGTTGCGCAATAGAACAATCAATAAAAAATGTTGAAGTTGACAAGAAATAATTATTAGCATTTTTATTTACAGTCTTTCCCATAATAGTCCAACCTAATTTAGTTTCGATGGCAAAAAGATTTTCATCAATTTTTTCAATTTTGCCAGTTAAAAGTTGTCCTATGACATCAGCGCCTATTAAAACATCAATTTTATCGTAACTTCTTTTTTCGGCGCCATTAATTAAAATATTCCTATCTTTTACGTATTTTAAGACTTTTAAATTATTTAGTTTAGGAATACGGCTACACATAGTCTGTTGCTCCAAAAGTGACACATTACAATTAAATTTATCATCAGTGTCGCAAATCTTTACATTATAAATCGCACAAACTTTAGGCTCGCTTTGAATTCACCCAAAAAGACCTTGAATGATTATTTCGTCTCTCGATTTTTGCAATTTTAAATCTTGTGCACAATCATAAGTGATATATGATCTTAGAGAACCATCGTCTAATAGGGCTCGAACAACCTTGCTATTTTGATCATTTGAAACTTTTAAATAAATTGTTTTAAGCAACGTTTCGTTGGTTATAATATAACATTGCAAGTATTGTTTACTTTTTCTTCTAATCGAGTCTCTTGTGGTTTATTAGCTTTTTCGCTTAAATTTGGACACATGATTGTAAAATGTTTTTTAAAACAGAGCAAGCATTTAACATTACATTTACAATTTCGAACTGAATGAAAGAGTCTGAGGCACGCAAAACAACCTTTCTTTTTTGCAATTAATGCCTTTTTTTGATCTAAATTAAGATTTTGTCCTTTAAGACAATCTTGGCTTGCATGTGATTGTTTATCGCAAAAAATACAAAAAATGGGCTTCTTACCGCATTCCGCTTGCTTCGTGCTAGTGTATAATGCCGCAGCTGTATATTCTGGTGTTTCAGTATCCAATACCTGGTTTTTAGACTCTTGCTCTGATGTGCTGGTTCTGCTTGCTCCTAACGTCTGCAAAATTATTCTTTGCTCCGATTCCACCTCGGTTTTGAGAAAATCTAACAAATAATTTAAGTAATTAAATTTAACCTCAACTTGGGTATTCAAAGAACTTCTTTTGCGCTCCCATAATTTAAGTAACTCTAAAGGCAATGCTGATTCTACCAAAGGAAATAACATTGCTGCATATTTTTCACTTGTAACTCCCAAAGATTCTAACGCCCTTATCTGTGTTTCTAAGCTATCATATAAAATAGAGAGAGACATACCTTTGGACTCCTTGCTTAAAACTAAATTTAACAGTTCTCTTACATAAACCTCGATAAGGAGTTTTTCTCTTGCAAACCATGATTTCAGTTGTTCAGTAGCTTTTGAGTAGTTATTTACTGTGGGAGGAAACGATTCAATCATTCTTCTTACTGCAGTTCCTGCTTCCATTGATTGTACCAAATACTGGAACTTGTCTTCACTGCATAACTTCTTGTCTTCATGAATCTTCTTAAACTGACCCCAGAATGCTATCCAGTTTTTTAAATTGCCATCAAATTTCTTAATTTCTAGTTTTGGCAAGTTGACATTGTTTTGACTTTTCGTGACATTGCTGCCATTTTCACATTTTACTGGTCGTGTCATTTTTTTCAACAAAATGTCTAGTTTTGTCCTATTTTTTCTTAACTCTGATTCAAAATTCAAGCTTTCTTCGATAGCTTTTCTATAGTCTTCGCTATTTTCTTGTTTTTCGTTATATATTTCTTCTATATTTCTATCCAGATCCATTATTCTCTCAAACCAACCAGAAAAATCATTATCCAGAATTAAAATCTCATCTTCTTGTAATTCGGTTGATCTCTTAATTTGTTAATTTTTTCAAAAAATTTTTCTAAGCTTTTCCTCACTATTTTTCTTTTCTCCTTTAATAGGTCCATTTTATTGTACCAGGGATGCCACTATTTTGGATTCTTAAAGGAGTATTACTAATTTATGAGGGAAAGAAAGTTGAGACGTTTATAATATTTATTAGACAACTAACTCTCAATTATAACAATAATACCAGAACATAACAGGTCAAAATACAGTTCTAACATTTGCAAACCTGTGTAAACGTCTAGGAATTCACAAAACCAGAGGCGTGTTCGATTGACAAAAATTGGACCCATCCGGATTTTTTTACGACACTCCAATGCTATTTTATCTCTTTCTACTACCATTCTTGATTCAATTATGTATTTCGCTTAAAGTTCTTAAACTGATCCGGATCGATCCAATTTTGTCAATCGAACACGCCTCAGGACAATATCCCTACATCCTCGGTCCAATAGGATGGAGGAGATTTAACAGAACTTTAGAAAAAACGCCTGCTAGCATAATTTTCGGAAAAGAATTACACCTTCCTATCGATCTGCTTATTGGACGACCATCGGAAAACTAGGCAAGTCAACTCAGTAAGCAACATCAAGCTCTACAAGCAATCCGCCACAAGTTACAAACACAAAGTGATAGAATGAAGACCCGATATGACTTAAAGACCAATACTGTTGGATTTATGGTCGGTGAGAAAGTTTGGTTAGACAATCCAAAAATAACCAAATGACGCTCACCAATACTCCAGAAGTCATGGGAAGGTAGTCACCCGGCTTAACGATCTGGTGTACCGAATTCAGAAAAGCCCTCATTCAAAGATGAAAGTCGTGCGTCTGGACAGGCTGGCCCGTTACCAAGATTAAGAAACTTGATTTGGACGATCAAGCCTTGAAGGTGAAGCAATGTTACGAAATTCCCAGAAGTTGTATAGACTATTTAGCTTTAATTTATGTTCGTGTATTTTGATATTTTAGATTTATTTTCTAATAGTTTCTAATTTAATACCTTCGTTAATTTTTACATGTTACGCCTATGAAAGAAGGTCTGGATCTTTACAGAATATTCGATTCCATTATTTAAAATTTTATCAAAAATTAAAACAGAATCATGTGGAACAGATGTTATTACTTTACGCATGTTAAATCTGTGTATGAATAATAATTTTTTAAATACTATTAAACATATAATAAATTGTTCTATTCTAAATAATAATTTTTCTAATATCTGGAAAACTAGTTTAGTTATACCGATTCCTAAAATTCACAACGCAGAAAATGTAGATGATTTTAGACCAATTTCTCTACTTTCTGTAATATCTAAAATTTTAGAACGTATAGTTTTTGACCAAATAATAGAGTATTTTAAAAAATATGATATTTTACCAGAAAATCAATCAGGTTTTAGAGAAAATTTTAGTACTACTACTTTACTCTGTAAACTTAAAGATGATATTTTAGAAAATTGGGATTCAGGTTTTGTTACTAATATAGTCTTTCTCGATTTGGCTAAAGCCTTTGATTCTCTAAATCATGAAATGTTATTAGCAAAGCTTAAATATATAGGTTTTAGTCTAAAAACTTGCCAGTGGTTCAAACATTATTTATCTGACAGAAAACAAGTGACAAAAATTGCAAACGAATACATTTGTGGCATTTCAAATTCACTGCCTATTTCTAGAGGTGTTCCACAAGGATCAGTATTAGGCCCTTTATTGTTTATTATATACACTTTTGATTTTCATTTATCTATTAAACACGGTAATCTTTTAGCTTTTGCAGATGATACTCAAATATACCACTCAATCAAGTACACAGATTTAAAAAATAGTATTTCCTTAATCAATAAGGATATTTTAAATATTTCGAAAACTATAGCTGATCACAGTGATCACGGATTAAAAATAAATGAAAATAAAACTAACTTAATTTTAACTGGTCCTAAAACACTAATCACTAAAATAAAAAATAATTCTGATTTCAAAATTGTTCTAAACAATAGTTTTAAGATACCGTCAATCGAATTTGGCAAAAATCTTGGCGTAATTTTTGATCAGCATCTTAATTTTCATGAACATATAAAAAATATAATTAAAAAAGCCTACTACAAACTAAGAATTTTATATAACTTTAAGGACTACTTAAATACCGATACTAAACTTAGACTGGTTGATTCAATTATTCTAAGTGGATTAGATTACTGTGATATCATTTATCACAAAAATATCAGTAACGAAGATAAACAGAAATTACAAATTCTTCAAAATAACTGTGTTCGTTTTTCAGTAGGGCTAAAAAAGTATGATCACGTATCACCTAGTTTTGACCAACATAATTTAATTAAATTAGAAAAAAGACGCGAAATCCACATATCCTGTTTTATTTATAAAATAATTTTAACTCAGAAACCAAGATATTTATTTGAAAAAATTGAATTCAGGAATAATATTCATAATGTTAATACTAGAAATCAGAACGCAATAGAAATACCTAAACATCATACTGAAAAATATAAGTCTTCGTTTAAATATAACTCTTCTGTAATTTATAATAATATTCCTTCTAGTCTGAGGGGCTTAAGCTATATAACTTTCAAAAAAAATATAAAAAATTATTTAGTAAGGGTAGGATTGGAAGAATGATTTTTTATAAATCAAAACCCTACCTATTTATGCCAACTAGTATACTACTGTCATTTTTTGGTTTTCTTTTTTACTTTATCATTTTTATATTTATATTTTTAATTGTTTTATTGGCATAAATAAACATCTTTATTATTATTATTATTATTATTATTTTCTGCATGGAACGCCTATGAAAAAAAAAATCTATGATTTACCACAGCCTTCTATTTTCTTGTTTTAATGTGAGTAGATAGTAGATGGGGCTGCGAAAGAGAAGACCCTCCCTAAGCATACCTAGAGGCAAGACCCTTACCCGAAGGACAGTTATAATTTAGAAATATTTAATAAATATTGGACCTAATAATCAAGCAACATAAGTAAAAATAACACATATTTGTTGTTTTTATTAGAAAATTCTTTCTTACATACCTTACACTAAAATTCATGCGATGTGACCACAGAAACATACCGCGCCGCCTATGGTTAAGCTTTATAAGTTTGCTATTGAGAATACCAACTTCTTATAGGAATATTCTTGGCAAGTTTCTTAAGTTTCTTTTCTCTCGATTTTATTAAGATAGATTTTGCTCGTAGTTCTTTCCTTTTATTTATTCTTAATACAATTATTCAAAACTATAAAATAATATACTTTTTATTAGTTAAAACATACTTTTCAGAATAAAGTACTGCCGAATATAAACCATTTTATTTTTTTACCATTTTCGTTTTAAAACTGTAATAGAAATAATTTTTTTTGATGCGATTGTATTTTCAGTTTCTAAGATAAAAATAAAACGCAGGTTAATATCATTCAGTTTATTGAGCTTAAAGTTTGTATAAGTGAAAAATACTTTGGGCTGACAAAAAATATATTGAAATAAAATATAACATTTCACTTACAAGTATTAAATTACAATATTTGGATAATTGTAGTACTTGTAAAGTTTTCATATTTTTCCTACCAGAATTATACTAACACACATTTTAAGTTAAATACAATAAAGGGTTTTACTAACCATTATTAAATTACAGTATTTTCTGAAATCATTTTTGTATAAGTTTCTCTGCTTTAGGTTACATTAAAATGTTTTAATAACAATTTTTAACTTACAGTTATATTTGTATCCCAATAAGTTTCTACATTTTTACTACCATAATTACACTGTAAACACCCATTGGGTAACGTTAATTGATAAAGTGATCTACCACACATTGAACAGTGTATATTCAAGCTTGAATATCTTAAAGGTGTTTTACCATGGGTATTCACGTTATTATGTAAAGCAGGTTCTAAAAAATATTGGTGCATATATAATAACACAATGTATTTTTTCTCGAGGTTTGCACTAGCACATAACGTTGGGTTACACAAAACACTTTATCTAAATAATTTGTTTGTTGTCTCTAGACTCGTGTTAAGGGCTGCACTCACTATCATCTGCTACATCACACTCTATATCTTCATCTCCAGAATCGACTTGAACCTTAGCATAATTATTTATATATTTTCTATTCATATGAGAAAATGATTCTTCAAAGAGGCGTTCTTTAAAATTAGGATAATCAAAATCTTTTACGATTGACCTAATATCTACTTCTTCCTGTACTTGTAATTGTGACATGGCTTGCATGTTGAATTTTACTAAAGTTAACTTTCAACTTAATCAAAATCTGGTACAATTGACCTAATAGTGTAATTGTACTTATAAGATGGCTTCGATGTTGAATTTTTACTAAAATCTTTACTACTTTCTACATCTGCAAACCTAAACTGAAGATTCAGTTGCCTAGCAACGAGTTTCGCTCGAAGGTTAAGCGAACGAACTTGCATGGCATTGGTGAAAGTTCATCGTCACGCCAAGAATAAACGTCGTCTCGGCGTGTCAAGAACATTGATGAAGGTTTTACCATGGACGTAGAGAGAAGTTAAAATTAATAATGAATAGTATGATACCCTTAAAACTGAAGGGATGTAGGTGCAAATTTTTAGGAGTTTAGTACAAGAATTACCGATAAAAAAATATTTAGCTTGATGCTAACTGTCTGAATATACCTCCTTCGCCTGGCACATGCTTATAATGTCCTTTGAGAAAGGGCCTTGCCTTTTGGTATGCTTAGGGAGGGACTATCTAGTAATGTGCCTTATATCCTTCTAGAAAGTTTCGGAACTCTCTAGGACCAGCAAAAGTGTATATCCAATCGTTGTTGATTTTTTGTTCAATCTTAGAAATGTTTTAACTTGTTGTCATTGAAAAATTTATTGTGACATTGACAGTAAAAAAAAGGTTATTGTTAAATAAATATTGAAGACCTGGAAGTCTGTTCAGTATTTCGGCCGTCCGGTATAATACCTAATACCAAAAAATTGCGTGATGTTGAGTACAGTAACACTCTACTTGTTTCATGTCATTTCCCACTAGTTTTAGTGTGCTTATTAAATGCTAACTAACTGTAAAAATGTACTTGGAATAAGAAAAAGTACTCTAGATGCCTAGGATAGTGCCAAGTGTCGTCTAATTTACTTAAACTAAATCCATTTTATTTATAAGTTGTGTTTATATATTTGCAGGTGTCTCCACCTGATCAGCATGGCTATTGTAGTTTAGGAACTAGTGTAGACTGCGTAAGAGCTGGTATGACACATTCGAAAGTTATTGTAGGTAAGTCAGTAATTTTCAGAGTTTTGTTTTTTCAAAGGACACTCAATTTTACGTTAAAACGTATGGCTTCAGATCATCAGCTTGGCAGACGCGTCAAAGCCCTATTTATTTTTAAAAAATTTGTGAGATTGTAAACACATGTGCTACTCTTCTGCGTTTTTGCTTGATTCTCGGTGCAGTTTACCAGATTTATTAAAAAAACAACAGTGTATATTCTGATTTGAACCCTCTAGGTCTGAGTTTAGTGTTTGTATGGATTTGCTGTAATTAATATTACTAGGGTGTCTGTTAACTTAACTCGTGCTCCTATAAAAGGAAAATACTGAACCTTACATCTGACAAACATTTTTTTCTTTAATACATTTAATTCTGAGGGTTTGCTGTTGTGGGACAGGTTTAATAAACTGATTTACTAAATCGACCTGTCACAGCAATGGTGTGTGTCAAATCAGAGACTATAAAGAATATAGACAAATAGACAAATAATGGCGTGAACCGATTTCGGTCCTGCCAGGGCGACCGGCTTGGTTGAGACCGTCTGAGATATTTGGGTGGGTTTACTGGTTTCAGAGATGTGAGTCAAATCCAGACATTTTTCGGGGGGGGGGGGGGGGGGGGGGAATTTATCTTTAGGTAAATTATGCTCTGTTGCCAGATGGCCACATTTTATTACAATATTTTTAAATGCGAATCGGATTATTGTAATTACTTGTTTCGTACTGCTTGTTTAACACTGTTTTGTCATACAGGGTGTGCAACAAAGATTGTCGTGCATATTAGTAGTACAATTGAATATTATGCAGGAAAGAATTTATATAACTTCTATTGACATATCTGATTTTTAACCTGGCATGGTACGTACGGTGTGTTATCGGAAAATTGGTCTTTTGATAGTAACGGATGGAAAAATTTGTGTGAAAAAGCAATTCTGGGAATCTGAAAAGATCCCGAGTGATCTAAATATTTTTTGGAGTCTCGGAGATCACAGAAACCATTGTTTCCTATTTCCATCGGCTGTGTGTCTGTCTGTTGGCGCGAAAAGTAAAAATTACTTAACCAAAAAAAAAACGAAATTTGCATGTAGGTTGAGCTTTCCCTTGGCTCGAAAACGACTAAACTTCTGATGAAATATATACAGGGTGAGCTCATTAATTTTTTTTCGTTTTAATTTAAAGACTATGCATTTTACTAAAGTAATATTTTGCATATAGATAAAATTTGTACAGTTAATATAAATAAAGACCCTTCTGTTCCCCTAGATATAGGGTGAGCAACTTAAAGAAATTAAATTTTGTCTGTTTTTACTTTACACTCATTTCAAAACTATTTATTTCTTAAAATATATATACCTACATCGACAACTGGTTACTAATATGTACAATTTTGCACTCTGGTACGCGTTACAACCCCTAGCTAGAGAGGTCCAACCATGGATTTATTATATTGTAAGGATTCGATGTCCGTATACTGTGAGCATATCGAACGTGAAGCCTTATATTTGTTGTTTGTTTTCCCCCAGGTTTTTAGTTTACGAACTACGTACTTGAATCAAGAATGGTAGTAGAAAGAGATAAAATAGCACTGGAGTGTTGGAGCTCAGAAGTATTGCTGTCGGTGCTGGTTGCTTAGGAAAACGGCTGAACCTCGATCTGAACACTCGGTTATACGTACGTCTTTGTCTAATGAACTAGAAAAGAAAAAGTACGACGTATAGATTTATATAGATTTATAAATGACTCGGAGCGACTTTAAATAAACACCTTTAGAAATAACATAACCTTTAAATAATGAAACCTTTTTAACTTAAATTTATTATTATTTAGCAGAAAAATAAAATATTTTAGGGCTTTTATTACTTTTAGTAAATCTTGTGATGCTTCTAACGTATTTTTTGTACAAAAATACAAGGTAAAATAAGATGTGGCCAATGTTTACAAATTGTGTTTACAGTGTCGTTTAGAATGGTTTGTTTTGGCTTCAAAGAATGTTAAATCATCCCGTATCCAGTCTTAATAAATCCATGGGTCCAACGCTGCAAGGCAGCCGGAGTACGGCCGCACAGTGTTCAAAATTGATGAAAACATGATCGAAATTAATTACGTCTAAATTGTAAAACCAAGCTAACTGAAAAGTTGAATTATTTGATATATACTGTAGAATGAATATAGAAAAATAATGTTTTGATTTTTTTTTTGGAAGTTTTGAATGAGGGGCGTTCTTTTCGGTTCCCACCCCTTAGAGTGTAAAATATTTTTAAAAATGTCGTAAATGTTTAAGAGCTTTAATCCCTCTGTTATTTAGCTAAGAAATGTTTTAGAAAGGCATTTAGTACGGTTTATATTCCTTATCCTTTTAAGTATTGAGAGGAGGTGACTTAAATGTAAACCAGTTTTTGCTTAATTATCAGCACCTTTTTATTGTAGGTGGCAGTATTACTATTTTATTTATACAAGTATAAACATTAAGCATCTGAGTCCTCCGATATTTCTTCCCCATCGTTTTCATCGTCGACATATTCATCCTCTTTGAGTTCACGTTGTTCCGTGTCTGTAAGGTCTAGCAAAGGAAGCATGCTCTGGTCTATTTTTTGATGGGCTTTTTTTGAGGGCTGCAACGAAGACAGAAGTGGATCTGAACTCAATAAAAGTCTATTGAAAAAGTCCTCATTGATTTTACTAGGACTGATTTTTTGTGTGTGGCTGTCACGGTATTTCCTTATGTCCTTATTTTTTGACTCCTGTGCCTCTTCTGACAGTTCACCGATGGGCAGTAGGGCTTCCTTAATGACCACAGCCCCATGAATGAGAATTTTATGTACTGAAGGTGGCATATAGTACCAGTTGTATAAGGATACATATAATTCTGCAGTGGCCTTACAATATTCTTCAAACTTGCCAATATTAATAGAATATCCACTATTTAACACACGCAAAATAACACCAAATCGTTGAATCAGTGTCTCATCTATACCTAAAAGAAATGGTAATATGGATTAATTATATATACCCTTAACTTGAGACATCATTACTAACCCGTAATTTGTGACGATAGAGTTGGATTTGAAAAGACTCTTCGAGCAGTGTTACCATTATTAGTGGATCCAGCTCCTTGTTTAGGTATATCCACTAGGAGTCCCATTTTACTTCTAAAGTCTTGCTGAATTTCCTTTTTTCTTGAATCATACGCGGCTTTCTTCTCTTTTGGTACCTACAAAAAATATTGTGTGTACTTGTCTGACACTTTAAAATAAAACATGCTTACCTTCCAACTTATGATTTCAAGCCTGTAAGCCGCGTGTAAAAGACATTCGAAAAATCTTATATATGCGTGTAGCACTGAAAGTCCAAATTGCAGACCTTCTTGATGGATTGGGCGCGGAGATAAATCATTCATCTTCGATATTTTGACGTCCCAAATGTAACATGTCATGCTGGAGGTTTCGGTCAATGCACTACATACTTTTCCATCCACCATTGTAAGTTTTAAGTCGAACTTAATGGGTCCGAAATGTGAGAGGTATGGATGTAACAGTCCTATTTGCTGCTCAATCTCCTCTTGCTCTAGCCTTGATATTGCATCTGTCTCGTGCACCCATTGCAGTCTTATTGGACGACAGTAACTTTTGGAGGACGGCCGGGGATTTTTCCACACTATTGCATTTGAACTTTCATCAATTACTCGCAGGGGTACTAAAGATGTGGAGAACAAGCCTTCCTCAGCCCTGGTGCTTTGTCCTTCTCGAATTTGCCTATACGATGTATACCCAGAAGATCCGTCAAAACCCCATTTGCAAATTAAACAAAATGTGCTTTTCTCCGATATAGTTACACATTTCATCAAACTTTCACAAGTTTTGTGCAACAGGTTTTGCAGGGGAACTTCACATTTCGTCTCAGACACAAAAATGTCACTCGGGTAAAGTTGTTTTTTGACTTCCAGTATTTTATGGTATGGAGGATATAGATCGAACCCATGTTCTTTGGCTCCACGTCTTAAATCTTTGTATAGCTGTACTGTCATATTTTTTGAAATAATTAATGCTAAGGCTTCATGTAAGGAATAGCTAGACAGGGGAACATTAGAATATTTTTGCCAACAAGTCAGAATTCTCTTTGCTCTGGTGGTAGTAGTCGTAGTTGCCTCTGTTACCAATTTTGCCGCCGACACATTTCCTTCTTCACGCAATTTCATGGTCGCAGCAAATGATATTTCTGCTGCTGTTTTTTGCCGTCGAATTTCTTCAGTGTTTCTACTTTTAATAATGTCTGAACTCTCTTCAAATGTTTTTGATGGACGACCAGCTATAATGATTGAAAACTTTAGAATTCATGTCTATAAATAAATGAATATTTCACTACCTTACCACCACTTGTAGATGCTGAACCTCCAGGAATCGCAAGTTGTTGTTGACAACGAAATACTTCATTTGGGAAAATAAGTTCCACCCGTAGCCAATCTTCATACCTTGACAAGAAGTTGCTCTCCTTCCTTCCAGCTTTCCACTTTGTAAGGTAGTGCGGGAAAAACGATTGTCTCATAAAATTACTAAGCGCAGTGGTTGCAATTTCATCTCCGTTTATTTGAAAATGTTCTTTTAAGAAGTCCAAAACACGAATTTTCTTTACAGAAAGATCTTGCAACTCTCTTAACGCCACCAAATAGCACAAACCACACTCAAACGAAACTTTGCACAAACTAAACTTATGACCGCACTGAATACGATCTACTAAAAGACTGAATACGTTCGGTACTCGGTGCAAACAAATGCCTGCTACGCCCTGTTGCGCACCTTTGCGCAGGTAAAACCATAAGTTCTTAAATTCCCTACGTTGTAAACATTCATTTGCTGTATAATTCACTAATGAGCAAGCATTAGCAATAAACATAAAGCGTCAATAAAATGGCATTTCTTTAAAAATTGTATAGGATTACAAGCAGCGGATTCTACCTGAAGATAAAAACAGTAAAAACACCCTCCTTTATGTTATTCAGGTTACTTGAATCTTAAAGGTATGTACTTTTCCCTGGTATAATTATTTTTACACCAAAAATGATACCTGCAGTAGGTAACACCGAAGCAAAAGAAAAGAATTTAGCACTAAAATATGCCGTATGAAAATTTAATTAATTTTGTAGTTTTTCGTTATGAATATCTATGACCCTGACAAAGACAGAAAAGCGGTTCTTGGTAAAAAGTTGTATGATGACGCGTACAAACAAATACATAAATTTCAACATTCTCAGGAAAACTTAAACTTTTTAATTACGATCACTTTTTTGCAAATTTTGAACACTGTGGGCCGGGGCTGGTGTTAACCCTTGGTAACCATTCGCTGGTGCAGGGTGGCGGCTCTTACCGTGACAACTTGCAGAGCCAATGAGAGAATGTTTTATGCAATAAATTGCTTGAAGACCTTAAAGTTATATAATTATGTATTCTAATTTTTATTTATATAGCTTTACTGGGAAAACAACGAAAAACCCAGTTTAGAAGTTATTTTATTTACATCTATTTACAGTGATCATTACGGATCCGCATTTATTCGTTGCTTGCATACTATTTACAACTTTCTATTTACAATTTACATACCCGCATTCATTCTTATGTACAAACCCATTCATACTAATCAGAAATTATGAAATCTATACACAATCGTAGTCTGTCACGTCTGTTTCGGAAATGGTATTGATAATCGAATATTTTAATATAAATGAAATAAAAGCCCAATCAAATGTCTAGTTGGGAAGATGGGCGGGGCTTGTTAGAGAAGTCGGATTTAGGATAAATTATGAATGACTTGGAATATAGATTTAGCAAGGATTCTCACAGGAGCACAGATGTGCTCCTGCGCGAGAGAGTGGGTCTACTTTACACTGTTTATTTGGAACAGATATTCACCCGTTGTATTTCACATAACTAGGTGGTTGTTGTAAATTAGATTTTCATATAGGATGTGCAATTTTAAGAGTCGTAAGTTTCGTGACGTCACATTTAATCTAAAATATTAAAACAACTAAATGGGGCATAGGGCCGCGGGCGAAATGAACGTTATATAAGTATGTTGTTTTGAAGTGTAAAATTATCTGCCTTGGGTAACAAACACCGAAAGACCGATACCGCCTTTGAAAAAAGCCAACGTAAAGGGATTTATTGTTTTATTATTTGTTTGCAATGTTACCAGATCTACCGTTTACCGGTAGATCTATCGTTTTCGGCCTCGACCTGCCACCCTACCGTGTTCGAACCTGATTGTACCGTAATTTTTAATCTGAATAATATACAGTGACCGCCAAAAGTCTGCACCAAATGAGAAACTTTTTTAAAATTTGATTAAGGTCAAATTTGACTGTGGCATCAATTTTTGCTTGACCAAGAACCTAAAATGACATACATATAGTCACCTGATCCATGTTAGCTGTCAAAAGTTACATTTTTTAAGAAAATGTCCTTAAAATGGTATTATTTGTAAAAATTTCGAAAAATGTCATGGTAAAAAGTTGCGTGGTTTGTCATCGAGATTCCATTATTAAAGTTTTGTTCAAAAATTGTAACTTTTAATTTTTTACATATTTTTTAGCATTATAAATTTGTTTAAATATTTAACGTTTATTTCGTTATTATTAAGTTTAGACGCCATATTGCAACGTTTCTAAAGATGAGGTATACATTTTCTAAAGTTTACAGAGTTTTTATAGCACAAAAGTAAATATTTTTTAAAATTCCCTGAGCTCTATTGGACTATTACTTGATTTTCTAAGTGCTACAGAGCTTATTATTAACCATATCAAATACAGCTGTTAGAGAAGCATATCATCTATAGGTTTTTAGAAGCTAACTAATAAAAAACTTTTTATTAAAACTTCTTTTTAAACCAAAACAGGAATAAAAAAATCAAAAATTTAAAGCTTATTCTTAAAACAAAAGAAATGTTTACATTTTAGTGTGCCGTCCTTCCCTTTCCATACATTTAATTGTTTTTCTGGAAAACCCTTTTGTAACATTTTTCAGAAATCTTGGTGGAATTTCAAGGCAAGCCTCTCCTATAATATTTTCCAAGTGATCCGCGTTTTGAAACGACCTTTTACGGTACACTTTTTGTTTGAGATAACCCCACAAAAAGAAATTCATGACGTTAGGTCAGGTTTGCTACGAATACTCAGAATATCTACCAATCCATTTTCCCCTAAACAAATTGTCGAAAAAATTTCTGACCTCAACCGTGCTGTGAATTGTTGGTACCACAATATCAATTTTTCCGGTAGTGACATGTTATCAACAACATTGGTTATCTCCTTGGATGGATTAAGAATGGATACGGGATGATTTAACATTCTTTGAAACCAAAACAAACCATTCTAAGCGACACTGTAAACACAATTTGTAAGCATTGGCCACAATTTGTAAACATCTTATTTGACCTTGTATTTTTGTACAAAAATTTATATAAATTTACTAAAAGTAAGAAAAGCCCTAAAATATTTTATTTTCTGCTAAATAATAATAAATTTAAGTTAAAAAGCTTTTAAATACATTATTTGCAAAGGTTTATTTAAAGTCGCTCCGAGTCATTTATAAATCTATAAGTCGCACTTTTTCTTTTCTAGTTCATTAGACAAAGACATACGTGTAACCGAGTGTTCAGACGTATTTCCTAAGCAACCGTCTTCGAACGTCCGCAGATCGTGCCCTGCTGTCATTCATCCGAGAAATGACATTTGACATCTGTCATTTATTTTCTCGCTGTGACAGTCGCTTTGTGTTTTTAGAAGATTTATTTGTAATTTTTTGGTGTTTTCTAGTGCTATTCGAGACTTTTTTGTGTAAAGGCAATACCTGGATACTTCAAGATGGTTAAGCCGGAAAGTTGGCAGTTTAAATTCAGACTTATAAGTTCATGGGTGAGTGTTTTCCAATCTCCAGAGGCGTGCTAGCCAGTTTTAGGGTGTTAAGTTTAATATTTAGATAAAAACAAAAATAAAATTATATGTATTAAAAACTCTTCAATTCTCAAAAGAATACACACCTAATGTAGTTTGGTTTCTATGATAAACAGGCATGTTTCTTTTTATGTGCAGTAAAACGAAACTTACAACAGGATTCATTAAAAAGCTTAAGTTTTAGTACTGATTTTAATTAAAGTATAGTTGATCGGTTCGGTTTTGACAAATTTTTGTCCTCTTATTGTTTAATAATTCCTCATTAACAACTTATGAGTTATTCTAGTATTTTAACAATTTGCTGGGTTTAGAAATGATTTTTTGGAGCTTATTGAAAAAATTAATTTAGTTCTATTATTGTAGAAGATACATACTTCAATTTTCATTTTCTTTATAAGTTAACAAAAAGTTGTGATATCCTTATAGTTGTCAATGCAAAACCTTAATTGTCAAATTACCCCTATCTTAGCTATAGTGAATCGTGGGGTTGCTATGTTATTTAAGTGCGTATGTTTAGATTTTACGTGTCTGCTACCATCAGTTTGTAAATAAAAAAAATTACTTGAAATTTCTAATTTATTTTTTTATTGTAGAACTAGTACGCAAAGCAATTTTCATCAGTTTATAAGGCTTTCAATCTCTCAAGAGTTCACAGTTCTTAAAAGTAGGTTTTGCAATTTTTAAAACTGCAGAATAGAAATGCTCAGAAAAATAACTTTAATTAGATGATCTTTAAAAGGCTTATCCACCTCTTTCATGTTCTATGTCCTCGGGACAAAAATATGTGGTTTTTAACCTATATCTTCATAAAACCAAAAAGAGAAAGTAACTGCAATGAAGCCCTAGTTATTTATAGACAATCGCAGCTGTTTGGTTTTTACATCAGCTGTCGTTCAAGAATACATTTTATAATGGAAACCTCGTACCGGAATTAAAAAAAAAATACTGCAAAAATTGTATTGTTCATACTTTGGTCAATTTGTAGTATTGTGTGTGTGAATCATGGATGAAAAAAAATGTGAATAGTATCACATACTTATAAATAACTTTATATAGCTTAAGAATATTTAAAGCAAGTCTAGGTGACTGATATCTGTCTTTGCCGAGTATTGTCGGAAGAACGCGAGGTTAGCCACCGCTTCATTGAAGTGTAGTGCTTACTGCTGCACACAGTTAAAAAAATTCTCCTTATTTTTCAATTAAAACTGATTCTTAATAACAATGACCAACCCAAACATATTTTTAACCGCCTCACAAAAGAAATTTGGAATCGGTATGTTGTTTTTTTTTTTGATAAAGTTTAAATCATTGATGCATTCCTAGTTTAAAGGGTAATCCAACAGATACGATAACAGCGCTTTAATGTGACATTAAATAATAGCCGTTTTGTGTCAAAATGTACAAGGTCAATATAAAAGTAAAAATACTATGACAAACGAAGGTACAAAATTGTAAGCATTATTTTCAAAACTGTATTCTTAGCTATCTTTAAAAAATAACAATTTCACTTAATATGCTATCTAGGATTTAAAAAAAAAATCAATGCCTGAGGCAAACTGTAATAGAATTTGCATTTGGTATGATAATACCAAATAATTTTCATTTAAAAAGTAGTAGGGGATTTGCTTCTTGTAATTTAAGCTTCCGTATTGGGAAACATACTGTTAAATTTTATTATATAAACATGTAGTAATTAAATTTTCTGTGCAAAAAATCACGTTACTTTTATACCCTAAAAGTGAATCTATACTCCGCCCATGGACTTTTGCTTTACGTTCATCGATTGGTAATTTTACGTCAACCGCTCAGCTGTTGAGAGGACAACAGCGACAGCAACACTTCTGAGCTCCAACACTCCAATACTTATCTCTTTCTACTGCCATTCTTGATTCAATTATGTATTTCCTTAAAGTTCGTAAACTGGACCTCTGGGGTACGATGTTTTCATAACAAACAACAAATAAACAGGCTACACGTTCGATACGCTCACAGTATACGGAAAACCGAATCCTTTCTTAATTCATCCAAGGTTATCTCGGTCCTTAAAAAGTTGAAATAAATTACTGCGTTTAAGTTTTCTTTAAAAAAATAGGGCCCAATTAATATTACGTTAAAAATTCCATACCAGACGTTTACTCTAAAAGAAAATTGCACTTTGCACTCAATTATGAAGCCAGAGTTTTCATGACCCCACCTCCTACAGTTTTGAGAACTTATTGTCCCTGTAATAAAATTTAAGGAACAGTTATAACTTATAACACCATGCCTTAAAGTCGACCAAAAGATGTTATTTTAGTCAACCAAAAGACAATAATTACTTCTTTATCTTAAGGTTGACGATAAGGAAGTTGCCTCAAAGATAGAGATACGATGCCTTGATGTTTGGAGCAAGAGTTGCACTGTTTTACCGTCCGGTGGTGTAGTCTCTACCTTTTGGGCGAACGACGGCTAGCTCTGCTGAGAGTAGTGTGGGTAAAATCAAAACAAAAGCAGAACCGCCACCTGTTTTATGCCCTCGGTAAGGCAGAGACTGATATTTAAAAGAAAACAGGAACTAAAAGTTTGGGCCAATAAAACAGCTTGCTCCGTGAGATTGTCAATTTAATATTCAAGGCAGAATACCATTACTATGTAACACTATTAAGCTCTTACATTAAAATGAAAGTCACTGACATATAAATAAGGGCTCTGAAAGTTGTTATGCAAATAATTACAAACTAACAAACCCACACTTATCGTGGATTGTTATCGATCAAATTGCCCATCTCTACTAATCTTGACAGCTGCTTTTGAAAGTAAAAGAAAAGTTAAGATAGGTTAGATTTTAATAACTAAAAATGTAACTGATGAGATCATTTTATTTTATTTTGTATTCGTTTCAAATTAAGTGTTAATAATATCGAGGTGCCAAAATCAGTGACGTACAGAGTTAAGGCTTATGTACAATAATAGTCTGATAATTAAATAGGTGCATGTGCACGATAGTAAGAAGGCCTTGTTACTGTGTTTTGTGCACCACAAGTTAAAGTTCATAGTACTACCTAATATAATAAACATTACACAATAGAAATAGCACAAAGGTGGTGGAAGGTGTATCGTTTATCAGTTGATAGTTCAGCTAGTGAATGCCTTGAGTGATGTTACACAATAATTGCTCTACTAGAACGGCACAAACATCAAACCTGACTTTCATGGTGGTGTATGGTGTAGAGGTTGTGGTGCTTCCAGTACTCAAGTAGCAAGGTGGTCGAGCAACGCAGACTGCTTGGGGTTCGAACGGTGTCACCAGGGCAAGTACACTCCTACTGCCATGATGGGGAAGCTCCAAGACAGAAAAGTAAGGGCAGACGGACAACAGATGACCAAATAAAAAAACAGAAGAAAAAGGAATAAAGGAATAAAGAGAAAGGAAAAAGGCCTAAAACAAAACCGAGCTTAGGGCGTAACCTTCAGATACAAAAGAAGGTAGGTAAATTTCAGTATATATCTGTGGTATTTATAGAATAACTCTAAGTGATAACTTCAGAAGTCATACAAAACAAAATAGATATTTAAAGTCAAAACTTACCCGAGATGGTATATGGCCTTTTCGATGGTTAAAAAAACGAACGTTGGGATTTTGCCCATAAAACTAAGAAATCCAATCTTAACTGACTGTATGGCATAATAAGGTGTATTACCGCCAAAATTACAGCTTTGGGTACAAAAATTCAGAATATATCAGCAAAAATACTGCTGGAATGCAACTCTGCAAAAAGGCTAGTCCAAAAAAGCACCACTTGGACGTCATGAAAAACGGCGGCAGGTTTCCATCTGAGTAGTTAGGGCAAAGTGACTACGAGCGCAAAAACCCATGTTATTTCTTATGGAGGTTCAATCTGCATTTTTGGGTCCATTTTAGGGCGCGGTCACTTTTCCCCAGGCAGAATTCATGGCAAAGGCAGGGTCGGGTAACCTCGGGAAGACTCGGTGACGATCGGATGGGTAGGTTCAATGGCCCAGATACATCAACGGCCGCATACGGGGATGGAGGATCTCAGAAGCTAGCCTTTATCAAGGGCATACCGGATCATGTGTTCCAGCAGCATGACACAGCAACATTTTTTCAATCTCGACGAGGCTACTTTACAACAGGCTGAGCGCGCGACAGTGCCTCAGTATAAACAATCTATTAGAAGTTCAACGTCACACCTACAAAGCTATTTACATATTCACAATATTAAATTAAACATGTATAATAACAGCGCAGGATTTTAAAAAACCACAATGGGTTCAGGTTCCGGCTACATCACCGCAGCGTAAACAAAACAGCATAATGTTAAAAGCAAAGATAGATATATAATAATAGCAATCAATCACATTCCAGCGCGTCGCGTGGAAATAAAATAGATGATACAGCAAAATTAATATGAGATATCTACAGGGGCGATTAGAAGCTATAAATTACCGCAATGTTCGGAAAATGTATGACTTAAAGGGGCTAAAAAATAATGGAATATATGTAACATGTTCTCGGTATACTTATTATTATGGTGATAACAATCACAATTTTTTTTTAAAAAACAGCTACGAAGCAAATTACAGGTTTCTACGGCCCCACACGGGTTTGTGCCTGAGAACGTTGACGGACAAACACACGAGTGATCAGAACGATATAAATATCCACAGGACCAAGTTAAAATATATAAAAGTAATATAATAAATTTGCATTACTTTAAAAACCCGAACAAACTTAAAGGGATTAAAAATATTAGAATATAAAAAATATCCGTACTAGTAGGTTTTATAATTACCAAATTATCTCACTGCCCCTTCTCTCGATAAATACAATAGCTTCGCTGATCTGCATTTACAGGTACATAGAAATCCTTAAAATTATTAAATATATAACTATTCAAACATACCTGCAACCTTAAACGGCAAATATTATTGGTAACATAGCCAAAAAGGTAGTGCTCCATCATTGTTTTGCTGCATCTGTAGAACTTCTGAGAACTTAAGGTAATAATAATATTACAATGAACGAAATTGAGTTTTTAATTTTCACATCTATTAGGAGGACAAGTGTTTTTCTAAGTGAATAACATCCCCCTTTTTAATTTTTATGTAAAGTTGTCTATATAAAAATGCTCATTTATGTTTTTTAAAGAGAACAATTTTCTTGAATCGTTTTTGGCATCCAGCACAACGAAGATGTTGCCTGTAATGTGATGTATATTCCGCGGGGGTAAATACCCTATATGTAGAAAAATCTCCAAAACCTATATTTTCATATTATAAAAATACATTAATACCCAAAACCCAATATAATAAGAATATATGCCAAATATATCCTGAAAAGTAAAAAAGTTAGAAAATATATGTACAAACAATAGGAAATACAAAATAATCTTATGAGAATAGAGGGGAATGAATACAGTGTGTCTACGTAAGTTGGCGGCATATGGGAAACTTTTTTATTATTAATTTTACGAAAAAAAGTTATTCTTTATAAAAAGTTCTGCATGGTCCAAAACCTAAAATGCAATCATCAGATATCCAATTTTATTAGTCGTATACGAGGTTTGTCAAAAAATGTGATTATTGCTCAAGAATAAAGTGCCTTTATTTTCGACAATATCGAAAATTATTATAAAGAAAAGATGTTTAGAATTAAAAATAACTTTGAAATTTTCAACATTGTTTATTTACATTAAAAAAATATTTGCCCATGTCACAGCCCGTTAGACGTACGTGAATACATGGAAAATATTTTCAATGGAAGAGTTTTTCATCGTTTTTCGGAAATTCCGTGGCCGCCGCAGTCTCCAGATGTAACCCCACTCGATTTTTTCTTGTGGGGTTATTTAATGCAAAAGGTATACCTTCAAAGGCCATTTGAAGATGTTAACCATTTAGAGAGAATAATTACAGAAGCGGTTCGTAGTATAACGCCCCGTATGGTTAGGAATGTCTTAAGAGAATTTTGTAATAGAACGGTTACATGTATGAACAGAGATGGAGAATATGTGGAGGCATTAGTAAATTGAGGATAGAGATTTTTCATTAGTATTTATTATAACAAAATAAATTATACATACAATTCGTTCAGGTTAAATGCATCGTTACATTACAAACTAATGATTAAGCAATTGAAAGGTTATCAGTATTCAATAAAAATTAATATATTATAATTGTTTTGAAAGTTTATTTAGAATTGTTTTATCAAATTTATAATTATTAAATGTAATGCATTAATGTGCAGACTTAAATTTTCAACTTTATCGCAGAGAAAATGTCGAAAAAAATAGTTTTTTAATATAAATAAACAATGTTGAATATTTTAAAGTTATTTTGAATTCTAAACATCTTTTCCTTATAATAATTTTCGATATTGTCGAAAATAAAGGTACTTTACTCTTGAGCAAAAATCACATTTTTTGACAAACCTCGTATACGACTGATACAATTTGATATCTGATGGTTGCATTTTAGGTTTTGGACCATGCAGAACTTTTTATAAAGAATAATTTTTTTCGTAAAATTAATAATAAAAAAGTTTCCCATATGCCGCCAACTTACGTAGACACACTGTATACATATGTCACAATAATAATACAATATTCCGCCCACTCATCGAGTTTCAAATCAATTAGTAGGGTAGCGGGAACTACCCATTTCTCTCTCGCATTTTAACAGACTTGAGACGGCCCAAATATTAGCTACGGCTTCTTTCACCCTTAGCCATTATTTGGGTGGTTTCAAATAATAAAAATTAAACCAAGTTCTCTTGATGACGGGAATGCAAAATTATTCGAAACTTAAACAGATCCTCGCCCTCGGGCTATAAATATATAGAACTGGTTCTGTATGCCAAGAATTCAAGCCTTTCTAGTTTTGTTTGTCTTTTGCTTTGCTATAGTTTTCTTTCCCTAGAATATCCTACAACATTATATAGAGAATTAGTTGAAAACTACTAAAATCACACCATGTTCAGGATCATATAACCGCCTACATTCTGTTTAGATGCTTCACCCTGTAAAATACAGCATATTTGAAATATTACAGCAAAAATTCAGAGTAATAATTATTATTAAAAACACTTGTGCAAGCTAAAGATTTTGGATTATATTGCATGATAGTGCTTTAAAATTCTGGCTATAGCCTCTAAGAATAGGTATACATATTATCAATAACATTACCAAAAAAAGGTAGTACTGTTTTACTTCCCCCGTTGAAGTTTTAGGAACTTAAAGTAATGATAATATTACTCGTAAACGAATCTAAAATATACGCTTCACGGCAAAATTATCAAAACCCTAAACTCTCTAATTGCTGAAAATTGTAAAAAACAGGTAAAAAGTTCATAAAAATCTTCTAGGAAGTACTGGACATATAAATTTAAGGACATTGAATATCAGTTTGACTTTTAAATAAACAAATTAATACTCAGAATGATCTCAAACCACAAAGTCCAAAAAAGGACTGGGCTTGAGCTGAAATGTAAACACTGAAAATGGTTCTGGAACATCGATGCTATGAAAAAAGCTTAAAGGTAAGTCATAGATTAGAAAAATTATTATTCAGACATATATGAAAATATACATTTTTTACAGGTTACCCCTACAACATTATGTTAAATGATGTTAAATACTAGGCTTTCCCTTCACACTTTAAGGTATATTTATCCAGAATCTTCTAGAAAAATATACCATCGGGCTTAGGACCATCTAAGTAAAAACATTCGGGTATATTTCAACACATGTTTTTAATTAGGCGTGTTTAAAAAATTGGGTGCTCACAGACATCACTATTATTTGGGGGTTTGATGGGGGTTGTAAACCCCCCAGCTACCCTTCGGCATGTCACGCGATAATTCCTCAATATAGCCCTAAAACAATTAGTATTATAAGAATATACAAAAAACATATGTCTTATTGTGAAAAGTGGTAATTTATGTATTTAGTAGCACGACTATTACAAGCTTTGTACAATAGACGAATGCATTTTGTTGATCTTTAAGGGCATCCGGTTAATTATACTTATCTAAGCATAGTCTTAATAATTAAATTCCTGAGGTAGAAAAAGTATTAGATAAATAGAATCGTAATGGGACTGCCAGGCGTGAACTGAGCCCTTAGTCGCACCCCGTTCGATTTTTTTGAATGGAAAACGAACTTTAAAAGCAAAAACCATGTTAGCATCTTTTATAGTACTTTGGTAATGACTCTTTTTAAGTACTGAGCGTAATGACTTTTTTAGTTTTTTTGTTTTTATATTTTTTGGTGCTTTTACCTACAACGTATGGCTTCTTTTAACATGTATAACTTATGGCTCCTTTTATGTTATACAGCGATATTTTGGCATGTTTTTAAGAGATTCCTGTTTTAAAAACGCTTTAAAGCAGTAATCTATAACAAATAATGTTTTTTTTTAAATTTTTTTTTGGTTCTTTTACCTACATCGGTTTTAGTGATTTTACGCTTGTCGTCAAAAGGGCTGAGACCTATTTTGGTTTTTTTGTGGTATGTAGCTCATGCTTTTGGGACCGAATTAAATTTTGGGAGATGTTTCTCTGTAAAAGTTTCTAAGCAATCAACATAGTCCTCAAATGTTATTGTGTTTTTAATAACAGACTTTTTAACCCCCTTAATCTTTTTGGTTACCCCCACGTTCGACAACGCCCTCTCGATTTCAGCACATTCTTTAGCAGCTTGTTCTAGTTTGATGCGTTCCTGCTCAAGCTCTTCAGGGGTATACAGTACTTTAATTGCATACATTTTAGCTCGTAAACCAATAAAATGCGTCATGATTCGGCCGTTGTTTTCATCTTTCATCAAACCCAGAACCTTTTTGTTCACTCTAGGGATCTTATAAACATTATTGTCTGTATAGTCACTTGTATCAAAATATTGTCTGCAATCACGCCTAATTATTTCGTATACATCCTGATCTATAATTTCATAAATAAGGCTGTCAGTATCTGTATACAACACATTACAAGCATCAAAACGACTTTTCATATCATTGTAATGAAAATCGTATATGGTTGTCTTGGCCAAGTCTAGAATACACATACCAACATATATAGGTTTAGTAAAATAAACACTAGATTTTGCAAGTTCTACTATCACAAGGTTTTCGTCAATGATTACAGCGCTCCTAAATTCAGGTCTAGCAATAAGAGCTTCAGCGCCATATCGCCCATCCCACTTGGTTATTAGCTTAACGGTCGTGTGTGTCCGCGAGTTCTCCATCGTTTTACCAAAAACCGCATTAATCATCAATTTGAAAAAGTTCTTTTCAAACTCATTTTTTGCATGTTGTCGGAGAAGAGTATTAAGATCAATATATTGTTTTAGCCAATCAGATTGTTTAAATGCTAAAACCCTGTGTAACTTAGTAATTTTAACACCTAGTTTAACCGCTTGCTTTAAGTTCCTTAATGGATCACATATTTTTCTTTGTTGTCTAGAGTAGCTAAAAGTTTTTTTTTAGTTTTTGAGCCTTTGGGTTCGCAATGTTCAGGACACGGGGGTAAATCTGAAAATTTATCGTGGAGCTCATGCGGAATTTCTAGATCCGCTTCTATAATGTCTCCTTCAGAGGCATCATCTGGAACCCCTAAGAAGTTAAATCGCGAAATTTCGTCCTCCGACAGCCACCTAAACCCTCCATATGGTAAATATTGAGACATAGCCCAACCAAATTGGTTGTTAATATCGAAATACATTAGATATGACTTATCTTTCTTACTACTAAATGAGGGCATGTATTTATTGTTGGCTTCACTGTACCGTTTAGAGCACTGACTTAAACCACCTCGTATGCCCTTTTCAATAAATAAAACCATATCCAAATCGGTTAAAAGCTCAAGTTTCTGTTTAGCCATATACAACATGCATTGCCAGGCATACCCCAGCAGGGTGTACACATGCGTAGGATCTAGATTATATGTTTTTAAGCTAAGGCAGCGAAACTCCTCAAAAACATCTGCCAGCAGCAAAACATCGGTCTTTAAGTAAAAGTCAGAATAATCTTTCATCGACTGGCACTTGAAGCTGGCCCAAACGTTTTGGGCATGTAGTTATTCTTTGTTACTTATTAGAGAATCATCTAAACTATTATAAATACTATATTTAGGGGGTAGTTTATTTTCTTTAAGCTTTTCCCAGCCATTCATAAAGTCATATGGAAAGACCCCTTTTCTAGAAAGTAAAGAATACTGTTCCTCAGACAAGTTCTTAAATTCGGACCTTAGAATAGGATACTCCTCCAGATAAGATGCGAGCTTATCAAGACTGGAAGCTAGAAATCTAAAGCTATCTATGAAGCGAAATTTAACTATATTTTCATTTATATGTTTCGTAAAAGATATGTATTTCTCCTTGTTAACAGGTCAAATATCAATGGATCCTTCTACTTCGGCCAACGCCTTTATTAGCAGATGACCGTCGTAGGAACTAAGGTTATGAAACACAACATGAACGGTGCGCGAATCTTGATAATTTAGATTGCAACTTTCATGCGCAGCATTTCTAAATTTTTTATTTAAGTGTGAGTGATCGCGAACGCGCTTATCTCCTTCAGAGAAAGGTTCCTCACAAATATGACAAACTGTTGCGTTAATAAATTGATTTTCTTGTTCTGGTGTTAACTTCTCCATATCACACAAAAATACTGTTTCTACGATTTTGGCAAAATCGCTTAGCTTTTTAACAAACCATTTCATACAGTCCGCCCCTGTATAGGATCGATAAAAGGAGAGCGTATCATCATAGCAACATTTTACGTAATATCCTACGCTGAGTGGTACATGTTTTTGGTATTTTTGCGTGTTTTTGCTCAAATCGTCGAGTACAGCCTGCAGCAAACACTCCGTATCGGCGTATATAACAAAGGGAACCTTTTCCTTGAACTCAAAATTCTTAAATTTGATAATTGCACGATCTTTAGAGGGTACTTTAGGTACTAAGCCGTCATCTATTTTAATACACTCTTTCACATGCGCGTTTAATTTATCATCGGATCTAAAATAGTGAAGACAACGGTCACAAAGAAACTTTTGACCCCTATTGTTACTAAGCTGTTTTGATAGTAAGCGCGATAGATTTTTAATCCATACATAATGATATCTAACTGGTGATAAATCGTCAAAATTATAATCATCAGTGTAAGTATCTTGAATAAGAAGTAAGTTGATGTGTTTATTTTGTTTATTTTGGGTTAAATACGAAGGAAAAACCTGAAAATTATATTTAAATTTCTGTAGCGGGTATACATTAATAGAGAGGTTGTTTTGAGCTTCAAACCTAGGAATCTGACGTACTGTCATGGGAACTGTATCCCCGTTAAATTAAGCACGTCCTTTGGGTTTGGCTATGATGACGTCCTATTAGAATCCTTGTTAACGGGGTGTACGGCGGACACACCTGCCCATGCGAAACACATGTCATCAGCATTTTTGACGTTGATACATGCCTGCTTGTTAGCAATTGGTTTTGGAAGCTCGATATGACCGCCAGCACGTAGGGGGTTGTAGCTATTGATATTTAACGTTAAATTATCGATCCTGCTCAACGCCCAGCCAGAACTGCCCCCGCTAAACGTATCCATATCAGTTAAAAGTGGCTGAATTACTTTATCGTTGAACCAGGCATCCAAATTAGAATTATGGCAAATCGGAGCATTGTCAGTATTTAAGTATTTATTTTCGGTTACGATCTCATCGGCCTTACTAATTTTAAACTCGCCACACGATACAGCATTAACTTTCAGAGCCGCGTTCTTCTTCAGAGCGTTCTGTATCCTCCATTTAAAAAGGACAGAACAGTCGATTAAAAACGGAGATATATCGGTATGACGCATATTAGTGATTACTAAAGTTTGACAAATGGGGGTAATTCCAGAGACGGCTTCTAACCTAGTTGGAAATAAAATTAGGAGTCGATTTGAAAATAAAATACAAATATTTATTTACCCACATTGTGTTATTTGAAAGTGCGAGATACGAAAATATCATACAGGGTGTCTGAAAAGTCTTAGCATGGGCAAATATCTTTACTATTAATAAAGATAGCGACACCAAATTTTAGTTGTACCTTATTGGTTGATAAATCTACGTTTTTATGTAATTTGACTTTTTCAACCCCCTTGGGGGGTTACGCTAGGGAGTTGAGGTCGAAAATTTTGAATGCAAACCTATGCCGTGTGGCCTCTTCGTTTAAAAATCTTCAAAAAAGAAACATTGTTTTAGTATTTTAGTATTTATTTATTATTGTAATTCATTTTTAAATGGCAAGCCTATAAAAATTATAACTCGTAAATCGTATAATCGGTCGGGGCAAAAGTCGACCATTAGTCGACCTCTTGTGCCATACAGCACAAGTCGGCGCTGCTATTTTTTGTTTTGTGGGGCACTTTTTTCTAACTTTTCTCCAACTTTACTTCTTCATTTGTCGTTGTTATATGTTTTGTTTTTTGACATCTGCGCAGTAGACCAAAATGCGTACCACGCGCAAACCGAGCGTGCTAGACATGCGTACGCAAGTTCAGGAGATGTACTTGGGTGTCTACATTCGAACCTATTCACTTGTAAGAATATATCCCCAATAGTTAAGGTACCACTACGTAGTTAACTGTATAACTTTTTCCCAAGGTTTTTTCGACTTTATTTTTCGTTTTTTGCCATGTGCGCAGTAGACCAAAATACGTACCACGCGCAAACCGAGCGTGCTGGACATGCGCACGGACTTTTAGGAGATGGACTTTGGTGTCTACATTTGAACCCATTCACTTTTAAGAATCTATCTCCAGTAGTTAAGGTACCACTGCGTATTTAACTTTATAACGTTTTTCCCAAGTTTTTTCGATTTTATTTTTCTTTTTTTGCTATCTGCGCGGTGGCAAATAACGAAAAATACAGTCGAAAAAAACTTGGGGAAAAAGTTTTACCATTGATCAAAATGCGTACCACGCGCAAACCAAGAGGGCTAGACAGTCGCACGAAATTTCAGGGGATGTACTTTGTTGTCTAAATTCGCAGTGGTACCTTAACTACTGGAGATATATTCTTAAAAGTGAATGGGTTCAAATGTAGACACCAAAGTCCATCTCCTGAAATTCCGTGCACATGTCTAGCACGCTCGGTTTGCGCGTGGTACGCATTTTGGTCTACTGCGCACATGGCAAAAACTGAAAAATAAAGTCGAAAAAAACTTGGGAACAAAGTTATAAAGTTAAATACGTAGTGGTACCTTAACTACTGGAGATATATTCTGAAAAATGAATGGGTTCAAATGTAGACACCAAAGTCCAACTCCTGAAATTCCGTGCGCATGTCTAGCACGCTCGGTTTGCGCGTGGTACGCATTTTGATCTACTGCGCAGATGTCAAAAACAAAACATATAAAAACGACAAATGAAGAAGTAAAGTTGGAAAAAAGTTAGAAAAAAGTGCCCTACACAACAAAAAATAGCAGCGCCGACTTGTACTGTTTGGCACAAGTGGCCGACTAATGGTCGACTTGTGCCCCGCCCGATTATACGATTTACGAGTTATAATTTTTATAGGCTTGCCATTTAAAAATGAATTACAATAATAAATAAATACTAAAATACTAAAACAATGTTTCTTTTTTGAAGACTTTTAAACGAAGAGGCCACACGGCATAGGTTTGCATCCAAAATTTTGGACCTCAACTCGCTAGCGTAACCCCCCAAGGGGGTTGAAAGAGTCAAATTACGTAGAAAAGTAGATTTACTAACCAATAAGGTACAACTAAAATTTGGTGTTGCTATCTTTATTAATAGTAAAGATATTTGCCCATGCTAAGACTTTTCAGACACCCTGTATGATATTTTCGTATCTCGCACTTTCAAATAACACAATGTGGGTAAATAAATATTTGTATTTTATTTTCAAATCGAATCCTAATTTTATTTCCAACTAGGTTAGAAGCCGTCTCTGGAATTACCCCCATTTGTTAAACTCTAGTGATTACACCTGTTCTAATGCGAGATTGAAAGGCTGAATTAACATCATCCCACTGAACTCGAGAGGTTGCTGTTTTAGTCCGCCTAATACCGCTCCATCCCCCAACCTTATTATCTTTTAAGCGCCGTTGGAACCCCTTAATCTGCCCCAAACAAGCCGAAATATGCGCCTTCTTAGGCACAGATTTAACTCGTTTTAGTTTTTTATTCAAATTCTTGATTGCGATAGTACATTCCTTTAAAATATTACCACAGGTCTCAGCCGTTATATTAGGGTTCTCAGCCTGAACCTTAATTGCTTTCACATAATCGCTTACGAAAACCATTTTGCTCTATAACAAAAGGACTTATTCTAACACGTCTACTCACTTACGTGTTTAATGAAATAAGGGGCTCTGGGTTGTAATGCACCCCTATTTATAACCTCGGTTCGTTATAAAAGAGGTAGGCTAGAAAAGTAGGGCACGGTATGAAAAACGTTTAGGAAGAACACGATTTGGTGAGCTAGTATGCAGTAGAATAAAATGTATTTATCAACATAACCTAACTTTCTCATCTACTATTCGATACCTTAATATTAGATATTTTTTAACTGATTTATATATGTAGGATGTTCGTGCGACTTTCGTGTGCTGTTTGTGTGACGTTCGTGATACCTAAGTGTGACGTTTGTCTTCTTGTTGTGTAGGTGTTTGCGTTGTGTCGACGTTGTGTAGGGGTTTTGTAGGCGCTTTGTAGACGTTATCTATAAAATAAAAGGCATTAACATCTGTTAACAACCTCATTAGTACTGCATATGTCATAGCGATAAGATGGCAAGCCGTAAAATTAAATTAAAACTCGCAGCAATGACTGATAAAAACGTATTTGGTTTTCGTACGGACGGATCAAAGTGGATTATTGGAAACACGCCGGTTGAATTTGATGATAACATTTTGTTGATTGAGAATGAAAAATATTCTCTATCAGATGGTTTGTTAAAGTTATTAACTGAACAGAAGCCGGGAGGATATACGGAGAACGAGCTAGCGGATTACAAGGAACTACTCTTGCTGACCAACGGTCATCGACGCGGATTCTATCGAAATGCACACATCAGTTCAAGCGGCAGTTGGAAATATAAACACATTGTATCAAAACTATTTCCACCTCAGAGAAGTTTCACATCTAATTTAAAGATTTTGCCGGCTGAGCTACCAAAAGAGGAGGCTGTACATGATAAACTTAGCGAAGAAGAAGAATACATAAGGATGGAAAACATATTAAAGTATGAGGATGTGAATGAGCTAGTGGATAAGTTCAAATATTTAGAAGAATATAATGAAAACAATAATAACACTACCCCACGAAAAAAAAGTCATGTCCACTTTACTAGATCCCCATGTCTATATGTTTTCGAGGTCGCTGAATCCGAATCTGACATCCGTTTCACTCCATCAGGTCATTGGACACCGTAAACCACCCCCTTAATTTCTATCTGACTCGGGTGTCCTCTGCTCTTCTTCTTTGTTTATTCCAAAGTGAGAGGTGGGGAGGGTAGAGGGTTAACATCCGATCCGGAACGCACCCCTGAGGGGGTGAAACCAGTTTTTTTCTGTTTTCGAAGGATTTTTGTCAGAATCACGACGGAGGAGGGGTTTGTATATACATATACATGTACAAATATGAATTTATATACCGGGTGTCCCGCTAAGGTCGGCCACCGGCTGTATCTAGGAAACTATTTGCCCTACAGCTTTCGGGAAAAAAATATTACAAATGTGATCCGGAGAAATCTATTAAAATTATTTTCCACTTTGTAATTTTACCGCTAGATGGCGTATTCTTAAATCAAAATCGAAAAATAAGAATTTCTCTATAAAATCAATAGTGAAGGTAAGTTACGCGGAACGATTTTGGACTCTTTTATTAGAACTCTAAAAATTATTTATATGACATTTTAGCCCATCTCTTAAAATAAGGGGTGGGGGGAGGGTGAAATTGTATTGCAGAAAAAGTTGGATAACTTTCGGCTACGTTAACCGATTTTAGCAAACTTGGTCTTGTTTTAGAGCCATTTGATAGCCGAATGACAGTCTGTTATAATACTAAAGTTTTTGTTTAAGCCTGAACCGCCAGATGGCGTATTTTGATCGCTTCAGGAGTTTACCCAATTTTCCATGATAAGGTAAATGGAAGGCTATATTTTTTATATTACTTTCTTATTACTTGTAAAATTACCTAAAAGATGGCAGAAACCGGAAGTCGCTATCGTTTTTCAAACTTAAGTTATGAGCAAAAATCTCTTTAGGAAATATTATTTGTAAATTTCAACGTGAAATTCGAAATTTTTTCGCAATAACCAGTACTAATCGACCTAAAACTTAAAAGCTTCCGAAAAAATATTGTCATCATAAAGTAGCAACACTTGTAGATATGAGGTCCTGGAAAAAATCGACTGATACTTTTTTCATTAGAATTTTATTTGTGTTTGTATTGGATTCCTTTTTAAATTAATATTAATTAACATTTCACTTGCAAAGATCATTACTCTTTTAGCAAATGCTCAAAATGTCCGCCATTATTGTCAATGCAACTATGAAGTCTTCGCCGTGTTCCATTAACAGCAGTTTCGATTTCTGCAACAGAAATAGACGCTATCGCATTTCGGATTCTAAGAATCAAGTCTTCTCGTGTGGTTGGCCGGGTCTGGTAGACAATATCTTTAAGCCTTCCCCATAAATAAAAGTCCAAAATTAAATCAGGAGACCTGGGTGGCCAAGGAAATAAACTACCCCTTCCTATCCATCTAGTGGAAAACTGGATATTCACATATTCTCTCACGTTGAGAGCATAATGAGCGGGGCAACCGTCGCGGCGTCGTGTTGAAACCACATGTTTACACGAGTTTCTAAAGTCACTTCTTCCAAAAGAATTGGCAAATGGTTTCTTAAAAACTCCAAATACCTTGCTCCATTAAGCGTCTCTTCAAACATAAAAACAATAATTTTACCTTCAATAATGCCGCACCAGACATTTACGCTAAATTGATTTTGATGATCGATTTCTATCATCCAATGCGGATTATGTGCCGACCAATAATGCATGTTATGTAAGTTTACTTGACCTCTACTAGTAAAGGTAGCCTCATCTGTCCATAAAATTTGGGACAAAAAATTTGGATTTTCTCTGGTCATTTCAAGCATCCAGTGGCAGAAATCTAGCCTTCGGTCAAAATCAAGTGGTGTGAGCGCCTGATGAAGTTCAACATGATATGCATGTAATCTTTCTTTTTTGAGAATTCTTTGTACAACCGATCGAGGAATTACCAGATCTCTTTCTATATCCCTAATACTGCGTTGAGGATAAGCTTCAATGTAACCAAGCACATTTATGATATTGACTTCATTTCGAGTTCTGCGAATCCTGTTTTTGGCTTGTATCGGCAACACTTGCCCAGTTTCTCGCAAACGTCTTGCTAAACGTCTAAAAACTTTTCGCGAAAAATGTCTCTCAGGATATCTTACAGCGTACTCCCGCGAGCCAATAACTGCATTTTCAAAACATTGAAAATAAACTGCCAGCATGTCATATGCTTCAGCAACAGTGTAAGACATACTTTTCGAACAGATTAAACTGTTTTTAATACAAAAAACAAGATTCGACTTCAAAATAACGAATAACTTATTAAAGGCGAAAATTGATGACAGCTAAATATTGTCAATTTCATTCTTTCGTTTTCCATGGCTTACTTATTATTAATAAACATTTCCTGTTAGACTTTTATTGCATTTTCGTTACTTACCTTATGATGACTTCAAAGTGGCATTGACAATAATGGCGGACATTTTGAACATTTGCTAAAAAAGTAATGATCTTTGCAAGTGAAATGTTAATTAATATTAATTTAAAAAGAGGTACAATACAAATACAAATAAAATACAAATGAAAAAGTATCAGTCGATTTTTTCCAGAACCTCAGAACAACAAGTGTTACTACTTTGCGATGACAATATTTTTTCAGAAGCTTGTAAGTTTTAGGTCGATTAGTACTGGTTATGCGAAAAATTTTCGAATTTCACGTTGAAATTTACAAATAATATTTCCTAAACAGATTTTTGCTCGTAACTTAAGTTTGAAAAACGATAGCGTCTTCCGGTTATTGCCATTTTTTAGGTAATTTTACAAGTAATAAGAAAGTGATATAAAAAATGTAGCCTTCCATTTACCTTATCATGGAAAATTGGGTAAACTCCTGAAGCGATCAAAATACGCCATCTGGCGGTTCAGGCTTAAACAAAAACTTTAGTATTATAACAGGCTGTGATTCGGCTATCAAATAGCTTTAAAACAAGACCAAGTTTGCTAAAATCGGTTAACGTAGCCGAAAGTTATCCAACTTTTTCTGCAATACAATTTCACCCTCCCCCCACCCCTTGTTTTAAGAGATGGGCTAAAATGTCAAATAAATAATTTTTAGAGTTCTAATAAGAGAGTCCAAAATCGTTCCGCATAACTTACCTTCACTATTGATTTTATAGAGAAATTCTTATTTTTCGATTTTGATTTAAAAATACGCGATCTAGCGGTAAACTTACAAAGTGGAAAATAATTTTAATAGATTTCTCGGGATCACTTTTGTAATAATATTTTTTTCCCGAGAGCTGTAGGGCAAATAGTTCCCTAGATACAGCCGGTGGCCGACCTTAGCGGGACACCCGGTACAGGATGTTGGAAAAAGGCCGGTACTCCCAAAAATTTCCCAGGGGGATGTTTATTTAAGGACGTCTCACTCGTATAGCATAGGAAATTTTCCGGGGAATCGAATACCGTTGTCAGATTTGGTCCCGATAAGGGCCTGGGCCCTGTGAGGCCTAAGTTTGAGTTTTCATATGGGGACCCCCGTTTTTTGCAGATTCGCCGTATCGGGCCCAATACTAGCCTTCGCCTTTAGAGAGCCATTTTGGTAGGCCTGAGACATCATCATATGGAAGGAATTTGAGAATGGAGGTGAGTAGTGCGTGGCAATTTAAACACTTAAATCTATGCTTATCTATAGCGATTGGCTGTTTGTGACTACAATCAGCAATAAGTATGGTTACAGCTCCCTAAAACCTTTCGCTTCGATTAGGCCCAGGGCCCTTATCGGACCCAAAATATGACAACGCCATTCGATTCCGTGGAAAATTTCTTGTGCGATACGAGTGAGACATCTTTAAATAAACATCTCTGGGAAATTTTTAGGAGTACCGGCCTTTTTCCAACACCTGTATATATACATATATACAGGGTGTTGGAAAAAGGCCGGTACCCCTAAAAATTTCCTAGGGGAGATGTTTATTTAAGGATGTCTCACGCGTACTGCACAAGAAATTTGCCAGGGAATCGAATGGCGTTGTCATATTTTGGGCCCGATAAGGGCCCTGGGCTGGCACGGAGCACTAATTGTATCAGTATAGCTTGCGCTTGAACGAGTTTTAGATAGTCTTTAAAACGACGCCGCATGACATATGGATGCATTTAAAAATATGTATAGCTTGCACTTGATTGATTTTTTCAGATGGCCTTTAATATAAAAAAGTAAAATTTATTAACCGATAAGATACACCTAAAATTTGTCTATGCCTTTACTAATAGCAAAAATATTTGGTTATAACTTTTCAGATGTCTTCTGTGTTATAAAAACAGTGTTGTCCTTTTACTATACAGGGTGTTATGAAATTCACTGCATATATTTGAATGAGTGACTCCTGGGGTAGTCTACAGATATACCCAATACTTTTTTCCCCTCAAATCGCGCTTTTTTTATTTTAAAAAATACCCTAAACCACCCCCGTATCCGACGCTTCTAAAGAGTCTGACGTCATACCTTCAAATATTATGAAATAATCCAGCCAGGGTGTTGCCAAACTTAAATATTATAGTGAAACCTCATTTAATCAATTGTAGCGAACGCCGAAAATAATCCAATAATTCCACAGATAAATTTTACCAAAAATGTCTATTTTAATTTAACAGCAATTTACTTAATATGGGAAAATATGCACTCGTGAAATTAGGTTGATATTGTCAGCAGAATAAAATAGACAATGTTATACGGTAACAGAAACAAGTATGAATTACCTGTTACGTTAATAATGAGACGAGAATTATTCCTACTAGCTTAAACTGTAGAAATTAAAACGTATCCCACTAATTTTAACACATTTACAGACGGTAGTCGCAAATATGGTTTCACATAATTTACTATCACACTAATTGAACACAACTACACAGTATTATAATATTTTAACCAAATTCTTTCATTACAGAAAGAAATTTGGTAAAAAATATTTTATTTAAATACATAATAATATTAGATATCTTTCGACGGTGAGATATAATGTAGCCGCCGAAGCCACGCTGAAGGGTTGTTGACCCCATACCGCAGAGTAAGCGCCTCCCTGATCGGTAAATGCAGTGGCCGGCAGAAATCGATATCGCACGTCAGTTGCAGCTGTTTACTCCAAGCGAAAGATGTATTTTGACGAGTTTAATACTATCGTGTACATTATTCTTGTGTTAAAGTTAAAGCTGTTATATATTAACAAAAGTTAAAGCCACTTAATATTAACAAAATGTCGTTCGCGGTTGTTTATTTTAAATTAGAAAAACACTAATTCCTTGGTAGTTAGTTGAAGTTATTTGTTGGTTTAAACAGCTGTTCTCTAGAGTGTTTTATTAAATTTGTGTTATAGGTAGTATTTTAACTTTGTGAAATTGAGAATTGTAGGAGAGTTACTAGGATTTCTTTATTTAAAGGTAATGTAATAAAAATATTAGTTCTTGAAACTTGTTACATATAAATATTGGGTTCTAGAGCAATATACGACGAATTTCATAACATTTTTGGATTTTTTAAAAAGCTTACCTCAAAAGAAACACATTAAAGCAAAAAAATTGTTGGATAAACCGTATTTTACCAAAAAAAATTGTTTATAGGTTGTAAAACTTCACTTAACTATTTCTATTTGCCCATGGGGTTTAATAACAACTATTTATCTCACAGTTTCTCATCAGATTACTATCAAATATAAAATATTTTTCCCAAAAATATATTGAAGAGACGGAAATAATTTTGTTTACATTTCTTCGGTGTTAATAAAGTGCACAAACGATTCGTTATCGTTTCGACCGGAGGTCTGACATGCTCTTAAAATTTGTATTTGTTGAAAATTCGAGGGGTCGTATATTGCTCAAGACCCGAAATATTGTTAAAAGACCTGGCAACACAGCACCTAGCTGACTGTTCTTTATATGGCCATGTGTTTTATTACCAGTGGCGTGCAGTGATTAAATAATTTTTTTTGAGGGGCGATACCTGGCTTATTATCGCGAAGCGCCATTTATGACTATTTTTCCCCAATCTGAATTGAAGTCAGGATTTACTGGTTTCAATATATGCAGTGAATTTCATAACACCCTGTATATTAAAGCGGAAAAATTTATAATCAAAAATCTTAAACTATGTCCTTTTACTATATATTAAAGCTGACAAATTTATAATCAAAAATCTTAAACTATGGCATAATCAGTTCCAAATATCAGGCCTCGTCGACACATTCCTTAAAACATCTCGGTAATGTAATGTATGCCAAGTAGTTTAATAAAATTAATTTAAGTAAATTTAACAAAAAAAAATCCATTATTTATCGAGTGGTTTAATCAAAAGGCAAATAATGCTATACACTTCTTACAAACACAACTTAAATCGTTCACTTGGAATAGTTCTATGCCCATTGATATAACTTTATCTAACGGGAAATCGAGTTTATTTAAAAAATCTAGACAGATCTCAATATTATCCGTAGTAAAACCTAGGGCTCGTTTATGAATACCATCTTCTAAAGAGTCATTATATACGTAGGATATTCCATATAAATCAAGCCAATATTCAAACTACTTCATCAAGAATATTTTCATAGTTATATCGAAACAATTGTTGGCAATAACGACACTGAAACATGTTTTTGCTGGGTTCAGAATAGTTATAATCTAAAAAAATCCCTAAGTTTGTCATGTAATACGATTATTATTTTTCTAAAACTCACCTCTGTAAAATCTTACGTTTGAACGGAAGCTGTAGAACAACTAAAAGAATCATGCTCAAGTTAAGAAAAAGTAGAATTGGCGGTGGTAATTAAAACATGTGGTAGTGGGACATGCGATGACGTAAAAGACTAAACTATAAAAGAAAAAGAAAAATTTACTTTCAAAGTTTTAGAGCCTACTCAGTGCGTGTTTAAAGTAGAGAAAAAGCATAAACAATTTTTTGGAATTTTTTTCAATTTTGTTCTTCAATTTCCTCAAAAAAAAATTTTTTTCTCAATCTTTAGCTGGTAGTTCTCAATCTGATGGAGTTAACAATGGGCGTATTATATCGCCTCTGCTGTTGGAACTGGGTGTACATTACCCCATTTCTTCGCTGGAAAACATTCAGGGTTGTTATGGGCTGCAGACAAAAGTGATTCTACACAGTGGAAATATCGTGTTTCTTCCGAAACGGATGACTATCGGATCAGAGGGTTGAGAGCCTAAAGAACAAGCAAATCGCCCTTGTGAAGAAGGGCGAGCACTATGTACAATCCTACAACAGAATCACTCCTCTTTTAGAGATCGTAGAAGATTGGTGACTATGGTAAGAATATTTTTGTATTTATATGCTCCATCTAAATCGAAGGGATAAATTCTTTTATATCTGATATTTTTTTTCTTTTTATTACAGAGAAACTGGAACTTTTTCATTAGTAAAAAATCAAATGTAAAATATTGTCATTAATAATAATAATAATAATAATAATAATAATAATAATAATAATAATAATAAAGATGTTTATTTATGCCAATAAAACAATTAAAAATATAAATATAAAAATGATAAAGTAAAAAAGAAAACCAAAAAATGACAGTAGTATACTAGTTGGCATAAATAGGTAGGGTTTTGATTTATAAAAAATCATTCTTCCAATCCTACCCTTACTAAATAATTTTTTATATTTTTTTTTGAAAGTTATATAGCTTAAGCCCCTCAGACTAGAAGGAATATTATTATAAATTACAGAAGAGTTATATTTAAACGAAGACTTATATTTTTCAGTATGATGTTTAGGTATGTTTATTTATGCCAATAAAAACAATGTAAAATATAAATATAAAATTGATAAAAGTAAAAAAGAAATCCAAAAAATGACAGTAGTATACTAGTTGGCATAAATGGGTAGGATTTTGATTTATAAGAAATCATTCTTCCAATCCTACCCCTACTAAATAATTTTTTATATTATTTTTAAAAGTTATATAGCTTCAGCTCCTTAGACTAGGAGGAATAGTATTAAAAATTACAGAAGATGTATATTTAAACGAAGACTTATATTTTTCAGTATGATGTTTAGGTATTTCTATTGTGTTCTGATTTCTAGTATTAACATTATGAATATTATTCCTGAATTCAATTTTTTCAAATAAATATCTAGGTTTCTGAGTTACAATTATTTTATATATGGGTAGTTCCAAGATAAGTTGCTCATTAGTATACAAAAAATTTTGTTTTTAAAGAAATCAGCAGCCGTGATATATTTTGAAATACTTGTAAGTAATATTCTTTAGATCACAAATTTAGCATCAGCAGTGAACTTTTTTTGCATTTTATGGTAAATAGGTACATTATTAGAGTATAAACATATGTGACAGTCACATATGTTACTAAGAGAAAGAAGGAAATGTAAAAGTCAAATTAATAAAGAAAAACACAAAATATATTGTTTACTGAATTACCAAGGACTACAAATACTCCCTAAATATTAAATTTAGAGACAAAACTAAAATAAACATATAATTATAAAAAATGGTAACATAAGTGACCTTCAGTAACTTATGTGACACAAAATGTAGCCTTATCTAAAACGGCAAGAAACATATTATTAATATTTGGTTTACAATATATGTATGACTAAAAAAATATCTACAAAGACAATGAAACCTTATTTTTCATATCATACATTAAAATAATGTCATATCTTGAGGAATACTCTCCCCAAAATCATGACACCC
Organism: Philopedon plagiatum; assembly: GCA_963971165.1. NCBI lineage: Eukaryota > Metazoa > Arthropoda > Insecta > Coleoptera > Curculionidae > Philopedon > Philopedon plagiatum. Next base: position 77,912,778 of record OZ020190.1, read on the forward strand.
TCTTTTAATTATGGGATCTGGTAAAACGCAGCAAATATTCTGAGGCGTAACAATGTTCCTGTCTTCAATATCAGGAAAGACAAATTCACTTCTCCTTCTTCTTAAGCAGTCGACTAAGTAAGACGTATCATCCTTAACTGCAAGAATTAAAGCAACAAAACGTTTTTCCATTTCATGTTTTGTTCCCTCATTATAAGTGAATTTGCATATAACAAAGTTTCCTATCGTAATAGGATGTAAAGAAGATTTAATTTGGTTTTTAAGATCCGATAGAGGAATGTCATCTTCTGAATCTAAAACTTCTGCTGCAGTATTTCCTTCTATTTCAATATTTTCTTCTGCTTCAACATTAGTCTGTTCTTGAATATTTATCGTTGTGTTTTCGTGCTCGAAAACTTTAACTTTTTTGGAGTTAAAGCAATTTAAATCTAACACTGGTAATTTTTTACAAAAACAGGAGTATTCTCTAATGTAAAGATTACTGTCATGGTGAAGTGACAAAGCTTGATGAACTTTCATTATTCCTGGTATTTTTTTTATTGTTATGCCATATTTTTTATGGTCCATAGATGTGATATCACACTCGCTAATAAAAAACATCTTTATTACTTTTGTTTCCTTCCGAACCTGCTCAAACAAAGCCTTAGCATTTCCCACATCGAATCCCCTAGCTACAAGATTGTCTGCAATTCTTTTTATAGCAGCACCGATACCATCCGGTGCTCCTTTTCCATGGGCAGCTTCTGAAAAATTCCAGGTACCACACCTAAATCCAAGCTGATGGAACAAAGTTTTAAAGTAAAAAAAATTGTCTTTGTTTTTGTATTGTGAGGCTGGCCCATCGCTGAAAAAGTGGATGACGTCAATATTTTTGGTTTTAAGTAGTAATAATATGGGCGTTAGATGGGCCCACACTGCTGCCGGATCATGTCTTCTCGAATCAGATACTGTGCAGTAAGACTGATATTCTCCATTTTCTAGATAAACAACTACCGTGTGTAAAGTAGCTTGATTATGAGAAGCACCGAAGTGCATAGCTTGAATTTCTGTACCTAGTTTACATAAGTAGTTTTCTGAAAAATCGATATGAACAGCAGCTTCTTCATAGCATAACTCTGATTTGCATTTTTGGCTTTGTTTAAATTGGTGTCGGATTCGGAAGACATGCGGACAGAATTGCTCTTTAAATTCCCTGTTGAAAACTGTAATTAAATCTCGTAAGTATCCTTCTTCTAGGTTCTTTACTGTTTTCGAAATTGTTAGTGTTTTTCCTTCTTTTTCTATTATATTTCTTTCTGTTTTCCAAACGAACCATTTAACTTTTTCATTAGAATAAATTTCCTTAGTTATTGCATTTTTATCCTTACAAATTTGGCATTTATTCAGCATACATAATATAGAATTAGTATCACATCTGACAGTTTCACAGAGCGTTTCCAAATCTACTCTATCAACTATATTTTCCCTTCTTAATGTTTCCAGTTTTTTCTGTAGGGTATCATGTTTCTTGCATAAACACGAATCTCTCTCTGATAACTTGGCTTGGACTACCCAAAAAGGACGCCATTTGAAGAAGCTAGTTTTTCCTAAGTTGACATCAAATTCTTTACAATATTTTGTATGGAGATTGCTAACTGATTGCAAAAGAAATCGTTTTTGCTTCTTTAAGCCTCGAAAGGTAATAGTCTGTTTTTTTCCAGGAGTTTGCTGACTATTATCATCACGGCAATAAAACGCCCTTACTTTCTTGCGTAATTTACTAAGACGGTTTCTCTGAATGTCTTTCCTTCTATTATCGGATCTAAATCCCAATTTTTTAGAAGCCTGAGCTACAAATTTATATTTTTTCAAGTTTGGCCCTTTACAAATTTGGGCAAGTGTTTGCTTTATTTTTTCATTAGCGGTACACTTGTAGGTGTTTTTTAATTCTTTCAGAAGAACATCTTGGAATAATAATTTTTTTTTCACTGGCTGTGGTACTGCTAGGTCTTCTAGTTCTCGATTTAGTTCTGATAACGGAGACCTAGATGTACTAGGAGTGCCACAGACTTTTCTCTTTAGGCGTTGAACTTTTGACTTGTATTTGTTGATTTTCTTTTTTGCCACTTCTAATTCTTTTTCTAATGTCCCTATGCGTCTATAAGCTGCTGCTCGATCTTTTCTCAACCTTTTTCTTCCTCTTATTGACGCATTGTTCTGCAAAACTGGTGGTAATCCGGGGGGTGGAGTACTAGGAGGTGTATTTGCCATAAGCAGATCCAATTGCCGTTGCTCGTCCTGCTTTTTTTGACGACATTTTCTTTGCTTCTCTCGCCAGTACTTCCTTATACGCCTTTGTTCTCGTTCAGATACCTCTTTTATTGGCTTATCCAGTTTTAAATCTTTTCGTTTTCTTGCATGTTCTCGCAGTTTTCTAAGAAATTCATTCCGTCGCTCTGGGTCTGCGTTAAGTCGTTCTCTGTACCGCCTCTGCTTTTCTGCTGCTGTTAAAACCATAATCTAAAATGAATACCAAAAATTGCTTAACATGCAACAAGGTTTCTATTTTATTGTTTATAACTCCTAATTTTGTCATTTATGTTACTCTGTGTCACATATGTTACTTTTGGAGCGGTAACATATTTGACGGTAACATATTTGACATTTCACACATAAAATTTTAAAATTGCCGCTAAATTCAATCTAATCGGTGCGTTTAGATAAATAAAAGAAGTATTCACATTTGAGGTTATGTTTCCATAATTGGTATACAATTTGCTATAAAAATGTTTATGATTATTGGAGTAACATGTTTGACTTAAAATAAACATACGCACCTGCTTCGACGAGTATCTTTTTCAAAAACTTTTTTTGTAATCCACAAAACACAGTAAATTTAACACCACAATCAATCCAAAACACTTAACTAACGTTTACCGGATGTCTGGTGAAAAACAATGTTGTCGCGTCGCACGTAATTTTATTTATTTCTTGGGTAACATATTTGACGTCGTTTCCAGATACACTAACAAATTATAAAATTATGGATTTTTTTTCAGTGTATCTCACAAACAGCTACCTATTAATAAAAAAGCAGTACATAAATTATTATTATCTGTCGGAAAAAAACAAACAATATGTATCTTAAAACTATACCGCGTTTATCAATTTACAAAACCGCATCGGTGACTGGTAACATATATGACATTTACCTCAAAGATTACCATTTTTTTTTGCCAAATACGCAAAATTACACGAAGTTTTTCATCACAGTTCTGGATTAGGTTAAATAAAATTGACAGAGAAAAAAATAGTGACAAATTTTTGAAATTTAACGGTAAAATAATTTGAAACGCAAGTATTTCAACTTATCTTGGAACTACCCATATAAAACAGGATAAATTTTACTTTTTTTATTTACCTATTTAATTTAAGTTCTTTCTCAAAAATTATGATATTGCATTTTATTCTCATTGAAAAAATTCTCTTTTATATCCTCAAAAGAATGTAAACCTAAAATTAAACGTAGACTTCCCCGGATTAAGTCTAAAGGAGTTGAATTTGGAAAAACGGTGAACCACATATTTCTTTATTTATTTGTAGAACACTTATGTTTTAATAAAAAAATTAATAACATTACTTTTATAGTCTATAAACTCGAAACATTCGGTAGGGAGTTAAATTTAAAAATGTCCTATGCGTTGATGCATCGGTATGAATTAAAAATATTATAAAATATAAATTATTTTTTCCTCCATAATAGATACAAATAATTTTTTGGTACTTGATTATTAACAAAAAGTGTTTATTTGTAGAGCATATGTTTTAATGAAAAATTAATAATATTACTTTTATAGTCTATAAAGTTGAAACACCTGGTATCATCCCCTTATTAGTTAAATTTTTAAACTTTGAAAAACTAACTTTGAAAAACTAAAAATCAGAGTATCCTCAAGTCTTACATTTAACAGTGTTTACAAAAAAATGTCCAACATTTTAATATAGTTTGCTGTTTATTATTGTTAAAAACTAAAAAAAATTTTCTTGGGAATTTCTTTACGTGTAGAAAACAAACTTAGCTTTTTATTTAATTATTATTTTGGTCTCGAAAATATATATCTTATCTGATTTACTGGGTCAACCCATGAGGTGACCCAAAAATTAAAAATATCAGCGTCCCATACTTCTTGCAAGTCCGGTGGTTTTGGCATGGGCGCTTCCCCCACCGAATAAAGATATATAAACTGAAAATAAAATATTCCGAATCAAATTTTACCCTAAAAAACAACTATAAACTTACCTGCACCCCCGGAAAGAAATCCCCGCACACGTCCGTGATGAATGCCATTATTGCTTGAACTGAAAAATAGCAAACATTTTCTTTCTAGCACTAAAAACTGTATACGTACCATACCTTCAGACATCTTTTTGTGTAATGAATTGGCAGCTGCAACATAGCACCAGTTTCTATCATTTTATACTTCATACTTTAGCATAAAATACCAGTGTAGTAGAAGAAAAATTTATAAATTTTCAAACATAAACATTTAATATTATGTATATATGCTTAATTTTTCATGGGTACGCCACTGTAAAATTCTCTCGTGTTTAATTGCATGAGTTTTAAATTATACATTATTTGTTATAGATTACTGCTTTAGAGCGTTTTTAAAACAACAATCTATTAAAAAACACATCAAAATATCGCTGTGTAACATAAAAGCAGCCATAAGTTATACATGTTAAAAGAAGCCGAACGTTATAGTTAAAAGAACCAAAAAATTATAATAACATAAAAGCCATTACAGCCAGTACTTAAAAGAGTCATTAACAAAGTACTATAAAAGAAATGTTTTTCTTGTATATTATGATATATTTTTAATAACTAATTGTTTTAAGACTATATCGAGTTAACTAAGCTGTTTTGGAGGTGGCTGGGGGTTTACAACCTCTATCAAACCAATGAAATAGTAATGCCTGTGAGCACCCAATTTTTTAACCACGCCTAATTAAAAACATGTGTTGAAATATACCCGAATGTTTTTACTTAGACGGTCCTAAGCCCGATGGTATATTTTTCTAGAAGATTCTGGATAAATATACCTTAAAGTGTGAAGGGAAATCCTAGTATTTAACATCATTTAACATAATGTTGTAGGGGTAACCTATAAAAAATGTATATTTTCGTATATGTTTGAATAATAATTTTTCTAATCTATGACTTACCTTTAAGCTTTTTTCATAGCATCGACGTTCCAGAACCATTTTCAGTGTTTTCATTTCAGCTCGAGCCCAGTACTTTTTTGGACTTTTTGGTTTGAGATCATTCCGAATATTAATTTGTTTATTTAAAAGTTAAACTGATATTCAATGGCCTTAAATTTATATGTCCAGTAGGTACTTCCTAGAACATTTTTATGAACTTTTTACCTGTTTTTGATAATTTTGCCGTGAAGCGTATATTTTTGATTCGTTTACGAGTAGGAGTAATATTATCATTACTTTAAGTTCCTAAAACTTCAACGGGGGAAGTAAAGCAGTACTACTTTTTTTGGTAATGATATTGATAATAGGTATACCTATTTTTAGAGGCTCTAGCGATATGTGCATGTTAGAATTTTAAAGCACTATCATGCAATATAATCCAAAATCTTTAGCTTGCACAAGTGTTTTTAATAATAATTATTACTCTGAATTTTTGCTGTAATATTTCAAATATGCTGTATTTTACAGGGTGAAGCATCTAAACAGAATGTAAGCGGTTATATGATCCTGAACATGGTGTGATTTTAGTAGTTTTCAACTAATTTTCTATATAATGTTGTAGGATATTCTAGGGAAAGAAAAATATAGCAAATCAAAAGACAAACAAAACAAGAAAGGCTTGAATTCTTGGCATACAGAACCAGTTCTATATATTTATAGCCCGAGGGCGAGGATCTTTTTAAGTTTCGAATAATTTTGCATTCCCGTCATCAAGAGAACTTGGTTTAATTTTTATTATTTGAAACCACCCAAATAATGGCTAAGGGTGAAAGAAGCCGTAGCTAATATTTGGGTCGTCTCAAGTCTGTTAAAATGTGAGAGGGAGAAATGGGTAGTTCCCGCTACCCTACTAATTGATTTGAAACTCGATGCTTGGGCGGAATATTGTATTATTATTGTGACATATATATATTAATTCCCCTCTAATCTTATAAGATTATTTTTTATTTCCTATTGTTTGCACATATATTTTCTAACGTTTTTACTTTTCAGGATATATTTGGCATATATTTCTTATTATATTGGGTTTTGGGTATTAATGTATTTTTATAATATTAAAATATAGGTTTTGCAGATTTTTCTACAAAATTTGGGGTTAAATTAGGGGCATTGTATGAAATATCAAATACTACTCAGCTGTTTCTATTTTAAAACCATTTTAACATCAAAATGTGCAAGAAAAAATCCTTTTCCTTCGGGAATAAATTTTAGGCTAAATCGCGTGCTCCTTTATGAAGTTGTATTAAATATCAAATATCACAGAGTTATTTCTATTTTAAAACCATTTATGGGGTAATTGCTCGCTTTTCAGTTGTACATTTTTGTAAATGAGTACTATTAGTTTTGTATTTTGCGCTCATTATTATTATTCAGAAACAGATAAGAAAGCACTTTGCATTTACTACACTGTGTTTTTGTTTTTTATTGTTCTAGCGTTTCTTTTTAATCAGGCATTTTATTTTGGTGAAATAGCTTAACGTTTTAAAGTTAATTACTGCTGCAATATAATAATATCGTTTAGCTTCCTCGCCGAACCGTTGTTCAGTTAATAGTAATACTTAATAGTAAAATTCAGTTAATAGTAAAAATGTTATTTGCTGCCTCTAGTTAAAATAAACTGGTGTGCCAAACTTATTTTTGCTTATGTAGTAATAATGGATTTATGTCGCATTTTAAAAACACAGCGTGTTATAGTGTGCGGTTAGTGTTATAGGGTATTTACCCCCGCGGAATATTCATCACATTATAGGCAACATCTTCGTTGTGCTGGATGCCAAAAACGATTCAAGAAAATTGTTCTCTTTAAAAAACATAAATGCGCATTTTTATATAGACAACTTTACATAAAAATTAAAAAGGGGGATGTTATTCACTTAGAAAAACACTTGTCCTCCTAATAGATGTGAAAATTAAAAACCCAATTTCGTTCATTGTAATATCATTACTTTAAGTTCTCAGAAGTTCTACAGATGCAGCAAAACAATGATGGAGTACTACCTTTTTGGCTATGTTACCAATAATATTTGCAGTTTAAGGTTGCAGGTATGTTTGAATAGTTATATATTTTATAATTTTAAGGATTTCTATGTACCTGTAAATGCAGATCAGCGAAGCTGTTGTATTAAATCGAGAGAAGGGGTAGTGAGATAATTTGGTAATTATAAAACCTACTAGTACGGATATTTTTTATATCCTAATATTTTTAATCCCTTTAAGTTTGTTCGGGTTTTTAAAGTAATGCAAATTTATTATATTACTTTTAGATATTTTAACCTGGTCCTGTGGATATTTATATCGTTCTGATCACTCTTGTGTTTGTCCGTCCGTCCGCCCGTCCGTCCGTCAGCGTTCTCACACACAAACCCGTGTGGGGCCGTAGAAACCTGTAATTTGCTTCGTAGCTGTTTTTTAAAAAAAATTTGTGATTGTTATCACCATAATAATAAGTATACCGAGAACATGTTACATATATTCCATTATTTTTTAGCCCCTTCAAGTCATAAATTTTCCGAACATTGCGGTAATTTATAGCTTTTAACGCGACGCGCTGGAATGTGATTGATTGCTATTATTATATATCTATCTTTGCTTTTAACATTATGCTGTTTTGTTTACGCTGCGGTGATGTAGCCGGAACCTGAACCCATTATGGTTTTTTAAAATGCTTGCGCTGTTATTATACATGTTTAATTTAATATTGTGAATATGTAAATAGCTTTGTACGTGTAACGTTGAACTTCTAATAGATTGTTTATACTTAGGCACTGTCGAGCGCTCTGATGTTCCGTAAAACACAGCCGTCTTGACCTTGATCACAGCCTGTTGTAAAGTAGCCTCGTCGAGATTGAAAAAATGTTGCTGTGTCATGCTGCTGCAACACATGATCCGGTATGTCCTTGATAGAGGCTAGCTTCTGAGATCCTCCATCCCCGTATGCGGCCGTTGATGTATCTGGGTCATTGAACCTACCCATCCGATCGTCACCGAGTCTTCCCGAGGTTACCCGACCCTGTCTTTGCCATGTATTCTGCCTGGGGAAAAGTGATCGCGCCCTAAAATGGACCCAAAAATGCAGATTGAACCTCCATAAGAAATAACATGGGTTTTGCGCTCGTAGTCACTTTGCCCTAACTACTCATCTGTCAAAGACCTAGGGAATTTTAAATCTAAGCAGTGTGACCTCTGACAGTTAGTGACACTTCAAAACAATAACAAAGTTATTTTCAACTATTTTTATTTAAAGATCAAAGATTTAAGACTCAATGCCCTAAATATGCCCAAAACATTTCCTATTTCTGAAAACTGGTGTTTATTCCACTTAACCTTGTAATTTTTAGGTCTCGATTCTGAACAAAAAAAGAACCGCGATAAGGCCTAGAACGAGATACTAAAGAAGATGAAGTCAGATACAAGATGTAACGATAACTGCTGAATACCTATCGATGCACCTGACGAGATAGCAGGTGAGCTTTTAACTATTACAGTAATTTATTAGGGGGTCTACCAAATCTTATCACTCTCACACGAACAACACAAGCTAATAATTTTCTTATACTTTTAGGATGGCCTGAGGGACTGTACACAACTTGAAAAAAATCCTTGACGATAAGGCGAACTAGCATAAAATATACTTATATCTACATTGTACTTATAACGACTGAAATAAATGAATCTATAAAACTAGAAACCAAGCTCACATTCATTTAGTACTAAGCGAAGACCTGGTAAGTTCTTTAAACTTTTATGTACAAAATCCTAGAGGCAGAATAAACCCGTAACATCTCGTTTGAATAAAACGGTGCTTCGTCTGTAAACATTATTCCTTTGGAAAATGGCCGATTCTCTTCTATTTCCCCCTGTACCCAGGCACAAAACTCAAACATTGCTTCAAAATCCCTCTCTTTAAGAATATTTATAAATTTCGACTCGTAGGGATGATACCTATTTTTCGTGTGTTCAATTCCATCTTATAACACATTTTCTTCATGCTCTTCTAGTTTCCAATTTGCATGTGGTTTTTTAAAATCATTCAAAACTGTTCCAGTTCGTTTGAATTTGTTCAGAATACGCCCAACTATTGAATGCGAAACAAACTTTTGTGGGTGTCTTTGATTAAAAATATTCCCAATGTCCCTATTTGTCCTATTTTTTACTGTGAATTTCTTCGGTGGTAAGCTTTTTTTAATCGATCTTTAAAAAACTTTTACACCAGTAGTGATTTAGTGACGATCAATAATCGTCCTATGTCAACTTGTCATATTTACATTTGTTTCAAAGCCTACTGTTGAATTAAATTACAATAAAAATGATATTTTCTAGTTTTACAAATTCTAACGATGCCTTTAATAAAAAATAAAAGTTTTTTTATTAGTTAGCTTGTAAAATCCTTTGAATGACATGCTTTTCTAACTGTTGTGTTTGATATGGTTAATAATAAGCCATATAGATCTTAAAAAATCAAGTAATAGTCCAATATCGCTCAGGGAATTTTAAAAAATATTTATTTTTGTGCTATAAAACCTCTGCAGACTTTGGGAAATATATATATTATCTTTAGAAACGTTGCAATATGGCGTTTAAACTTAATAATAACGAGATAAACGTAAAAAATTGAAACAAATTCATTATACTAAAAAAATATGTGAAAAATTAAAAGTTAAAATTTTTGAACAAAACAGATAGAATCTCGATGAGAAACCAAACAACTTTTTCCTATGACATTTTTCGAAATTTTAGCAAATAATACCATTTTCAGGACATTTTCTTTAAAAATGTAACTTTTGACAGCTAACATGGACCACGTGACTATCTTTATATATGTCATTTAAGGTTCAGTCAATCAAAAATTGATGCCAAAATCAAATTTGACCTGAATTAACTTTTAAAAAACTTTCCTATATGGTGCAGCCTTTTTGGCGGACACTGTATCTATATACTATTATCTGACTTCGTCACTGATATTAACGGCCGGTATTACAGGTTGTTAAAACTGAAAGTTCAGATGATATCTGGTTCTTCTGGTCCATGGACACAGGATGATTAATTATTTTCAGTTCAGTTCAGTTTTTAGCCAAAAACAATGTAAGAATATTTTTTCTATTGATTTTGAGTACCTATCTATTGTTTGAGAACGTACAAATTGTTACTTTATTGAAAATATTTTTTAAAAATAATAATATTGGAAGTGTTGTTTTAATTAAGTTATAAATTTCAAATTGCAAAATGGCAAAATGAGTGACGTCACAACAGGGGGCTCCACACGAATGTGATTATTTGTGACAAGGACGAGGGGGGTGGTCAAAAAACGATGAAATTGGTGTAACGTAATTTATGGAGGTCCCCTTAAAACCCATCCATGTTCGCCGCACCTGGCTAACCTATGTGTTCGCTTGACAGAAAATTTCGCGGGGAAAAACAAATTGAATTTGTTGTAACGTTGCCAGACATATTATAAATCTTTAAGGATAATTTATTTTCTGTTTTTAACCTTAATTTAAGACAAAGATAACACAAATTTAAACCTTTTCCGAAGAAAAAACAAAAAAAAATAGTGAAAAGGCCACTGGGAAACCACTCCTTTTTGTCAGCAGCCTTAGTTTTAACCAGTAGTTGCCTAACATAATTTAAATATTAACAATTAAAACTAATAATAAGTTGCAAAAAATGATACTTATCTAGTAGGGAATGTGTTGAAAATGTCTTTAATTTGCTCCCAAACAAGCATGATTCGTAGCATATTGTCTCGAACCCGTTGAAAGATGTCCCGTTGAAAGATGTTCTCCATTCAACACGATTTCGCAGTTAATTCACTTTTTCAATTGGCATACTATACACTATTTCCTTCATCTTACCCCACAAAACGATATCCGTAAGCTAGGGATCTCGGCATCTTGGATTAAGAAACAGATTAGAAATCGGTTAAAATCTCTATCTAAAACTAATACGAACTGGCGGCAAAAAGAACACTTTATTTTTCTAGATGCAAAAATACTATTTAGTGGATAGTGTCACCTCAGACAAATTATTTTCCAGCACAGTTGCCAAATTATAGAAACAGTGCAGAAGAAATACAGCATTGACTGTGCCACGTGAATATCGATGTAAAAAAATACATACGTACCTTTTGATTACATTAAAAATGAGAAAAAGGTCTTGTTTTATAATATATTTTTTTAAATAATGCAATTAACACTAATCGTTTTGCGCCGAATCGGCAACATGGGAGAACGAGAGACCTTTCAGAATTAACCGCGTTGTTATTGGTTATAGGTTAGAGCGGCGGCGTTTTTGAAATTCTGAGTAATTTATAATTTAGATGGCGTTTTTTTCTAATAATAAGCTGTAAAAACTCTTACAGTTAAAACATAAAATACATACAAAATGTAACACTTTTAGTATCAAATTTTGTTCAAATATCTTTATTTGAAATGCTTTTATTACTAGCTAATATGCTCTACGCCATAGGCAACCACTTATACCTATATGTATGATGGGTTGCATATTGTAATATCCTCGTTAAAGCAGGCCCTACACGATCATTATTACTGTCAGTATATCACACAACAGCAATACTGTCAGTATTATAAAAATATTAAAATATTCGAATAATCTTCAATACTTTACTTTATTCCATCATTCTATACTCCGTACACAATCAATATTACTGACAATATTTTTAATACTGACAGTAATAATGGTCGTGTAGGGCCTGCTTTACAAGATCCTTACCTTCCTGGTCGGAATATCAATACTGTTATTAAGAATATAGTTTTAAGTACAGTAGTCTTTTCAACGTTTTCAACAAGTTGTGGTTATTGTTGGAATGTTTTCTTCTGCTTATTAAAACAAGGTTTTGTACTTTGCAGTGTTTATTAAATAATCCTAACAAATTTAATTATTTATTACTAAAGTTTGACAAATGGGGGTAATTCCAGAGACGGCTTCTAACCTAGTTGGAAATAAAATTAGGAGTCGATTTGAAAATAAAATACAAATATTTATTTACCCACATTGTGTTATTTGAAAGTGCGAGATACGAAAATATCATACAGGGTGTCTGAAAAGTCTTAGCATGGGCAAATATCTTTACTATTAATAAAGATAGCGACACCAAATTTTAGTTGTACCTTATTGGTTGATAAATCTACGTTTTTATGTAATTTGACTTTTTCAACCCCCTTGGGGGGTTACGCTAGGGAGTTGAGGTCGAAAATTTTGAATGCAAACCTATGCCGTGTGGCCTCTTCGTTTAAAAATCTTCAAAAAAGAAACATTGTTTTAGTATTTTAGTATTTATTTATTATTGTAATTCATTTTTAAATGGCAAGCCTATAAAACTTATAACTCGTAAATCGTATAATCGGTCGGGGCAAAAGTCGACCATTAGTCGACCTCTTGTGCCATACAGCACAAGTCGGCGCTGCTATTTTTTGTTTTGTGGGGCACTTTTTTCTAACTTTTCTCCAACTTTACTTCTTCATTTGTCGTTGTTATATGTTTTGTTTTTTGACATCTGCGCAGTAGACCAAAATGCGTACCACGCGCAAACCGAGCGTGCTAGACATGCGTACGCAAGTTCAGGAGATGTACTTGGGTGTCTACATTCGAACCTATTCACTTGTAAGAATATATCCCCAATAGTTAAGGTACCACTACGTAGTTAACTGTATAACTTTTTCCCAAGGTTTTTTCGACTTTATTTGTCGTTTTTTGCCATGTGCGCAGTAGACCAAAATACGTACCACGCGCAAACCGAGCGTGCTGGACATGCGCACGGACTTTTAGGAGATGGACTTTGGTGTCTACATTTGAACCCATTCACTTTTAAGAATTTATCTCCAGTAGTTAAGGTACCACTGCGTATTTAACTTTATAACGTTTTTCCCAAGTTTTTTCGATTTTATTTTTCTTTTTTTGCTATCTGCGCGGTGGCAAATAACGAAAAATACAGTCGAAAAAAACTTGGGGAAAAAGTTTTACCATTGATCAAAATGCGTACCACGCGCAAACCAAGAGGGCTAGACAGTCGCACGAAATTTCAGGGGATGTACTTTGTTGTCTAAATTCGCAGTGGTACCTTAACTACTGGAGATATATTCTTAAAAGTGAATGGGTTCAAATGTAGACACCAAAGTCCATCTCCTGAAATTCCGTGCGCATGTCTAGCACGCTCGGTTTGCGCGTGGTACGCATTTTGGTCTACTGCGCACATGGCAAAAACTGAAAAATAAAGTCGAAAAAAACTTGGGAACAAAGTTCTAAAGTTAAATACGTAGTGGTACCTTAACTACTGGAGATATATTCTGAAAAATGAATGGGTTCAAATGTAGACACCAAAGTCCAACTCCTGAAATTCCGTGTGCATGTCTAGCACGCTCGGTTTGCGCGTGGTACGCATTTTGGTCTACTGCGCAGATGTCAAAAACAAAACATATAAAAACGACAAATGAAGAAGTACAGTTGGAAAAGTTAGAAAAAAGTGCCCTACACAACAAAACATAGCAGCGCCGACTTGTACTGTTTGGCACAAGTGGCCGACTAATGGTCGACTTGTGCCCCGCCCGATTATACGATTTACGAGTTATAATTTTTATAGGCTTGCCATTTAAAAATGAATTACAATAATAAATAAATACTAAAATACTAAAACAATGTTTCTTTTTTGAAGACTTTTAAACGAAGAGGCCACACGGCATAGGTTTGCATCCAAAATTTTGGACCTCAACTCGCTAGCGTAACCGTTGAAAGAGTCAAATTACGTAAAAAAGTAGATTTACTAACCAATAAGGTACAACTAAAATTTGGTGTTGCTATCTTTATTAATAGTAAAGATATTTGCCCATGCTAAGACTTTTCAGACACCCTGTATGATATTTTCGTATCTCGCACTTTCAAATAACACAATGTGGGTAAATAAATATTTGTATTTTATTTTCAAATCGAATCCTAATTTTATTTCCAACTAGGTTAGAAGCCGTCTCTGGAATTACCCCCATTTGTTAAACTCTATTTATTACAGTGTTATTTCATAAATTATCGTACGCGCTGAGTGTTGCGCAATATTAAATTTGTAAAACATTTCTGGATGTTTAGTTTGGTGTTAGTTTTCGTTTGAACAGCTGATCCCTGGATTATTTTAGGTATTTTAACTTTTGGAAATTTAGCGTTTTGAGTTAGTTCTAGTAAGTTTGACTTAGTAATATCATTTCACCAGTTTAAAAAAGGCAGTATTTTTCGTGGCATATTATGATGTTTATTTCTTTACAATGCTTTTATTGTGATTTTAGTGTTTATTACTTTTTTAACTGTAATGAAATGTAGCGAGAGTGATATTAAGCTGATAAGAATAGATATTATCCTTTGATCTGTGTCAAAATATTGAGAAGCTTATTAATAAGAGTGATAAGTTGTCAACCTAATCTCTTTTTTGTTTAGGTTTTGGTTAGTTTTAGTTACTGAAAAGTACAAATGTTAGTTTTTCCTCACTTTTTTGTATACGTTAGCTTCATACAATTCGTCTGGGATATTTTTGTTAATCTGTTGCTAGTTTTTATTGCGCTAATGTGTTTAAGACCCGGATTTATTTCTTTAAAGGTAACAAAAATATTATTTCTTCAAACTTGTTACATGGCATTATTGTTGAGAGATTTGGCAATATAATATCCTAGCTCACTGTTTATTATCAGTGGTGAGCAGTTACTAAAAAATTTTTTTCAGGTTCGATATCTACCTTTTTTTTATCGTGAAGCGCCATTTATGAATATTTTTATTCAATCTGAATTCATACCAGAATTTAGCGGTTTCAATATATGCAGTGAATTACATAACACCCTGTATACCCCGATTTAAACTATCAGATGATTCATCATGTCCACGCAATGCAAGTTCAAATATGCCACAAATTTTACGGAGTCAAGTCGAGACAATACATAACGATTTCTCGAAACTTGTTCATTAAAATCTTTAATTGATTTGCGGTAAGCAGAATCTAATAATTATTGTCGCACATCTACATTACCAATGTCAGAGAGCTGCATCTCATTCTTCATATGAATTTGAGAAGATCCGTGTTTCTTTATTTTTGTCAATAAATGAGACAAATCTGTGAAACCTGTTTTTATCCATTCCACATTCACGTTATTGTTGTTAGAAAAAATGGTAATTATTCGTATTAATGGAAACACCGAATTTGTTGATGACCTTTTGCACAGACCCTAATTTTGGGTCGTAGAACACGGATCTGAAATCAGTTTTTGGCGGTCTCATATGGTTTTTCAAAAAAAAATTTAAGGTTAACCTTTTGTATGGATTGCTTTAAATTTCGACAGTTTCACTTAAACACATCTCTACAAGGCATGACACACTATAATTCTGACCCATATTTAGGCAAATTCATATAAAAAACATTCATTAAAAAAACAGAGAAAACATTAAAAAAAACTAAATAAAAATAAGACTCCAAATTTCTGATAGAAATGAATTTACAAATAGTTTTTCCCACAAATTTTTAGATCAGCATTTTCATGAAATAATCCGGTGTTTCCATTAATCCGAATAATTACCGAAAAAATTAAACATGAGAAACAAAATACCACATTTAGTTTCTTACACCCGCATAACCACAATGTTTTCTTATATTGTTCCACTTTAAAAACGCGCTTAAACTTTTTGGTTTTTATTGTACACTCTTGCACTAAATGTATTAATGGCCGAGGTGGTCCATTTTGCTTAATTAGTACGCGTTGCTCGAAATTATTCTCTGTTTTTAAATACATTCAACGGAACACGACTCTTCCGACGCCGTTTTAATCAAAATAACCTACTACTACTCGTCAGTATTTAGCACCATTCTATCAGCTGATCACTAGTCAGGTGCATTGTGCTTGTGCAGGGCACGCCAGAAAGCTAAAATTTGCATTATTTTAACACAACCATGTTTTGTCTCACGCGCCGGACTCCTCTTTCTCCCACACACGATCTTTGCCAATACTCCCGGAACGCTGCGGCGTTCAGTTCTGATATTGAACGCGCTAGAGCTCGTATTAATGTTAATGTTAGACGGTGAAAGAAAATAGCTTGACTTTTAAAAATATAAGTAAAATTTAAAATAATTATAATAAAAAAGTTAAAACAAATTATGATTGATGTATCCATTATTTTCCGTAGATTTTTGGGTGTTCACTGCACAATTGATCCTACACAGAAACCGCCACTGGCTAGATATTTAACACCAATTAAAGAAAATTTGTGGAGCAAACTGAGTTTCTTTCCCGGTCTATATATTTACTCCACAGAGATGGACTATTTCTATAGAATTTATAATGAATATGTTTTATTTCCTTCAAAACGTCGAAATCTAATTAAAGTACGCTGTTTTACGATGTGAAACTGCAATTAAGGCAAGGTCCGTATTTAAAAAAAAGTTTCTGGAGGCCCGGAGACGAAACGTCGAACTTCAGAATTGAGAAAACCACCAGAGGATAAAAAGTGGCAGTGGAAATGTAAAATATATTATGAAAAAATAAAAACCAAAATGCCGAGTTGGTTTGCTCTGAATTTGCCAAATTGCTCGGATACATGTTAGTCGGCACTAAATTGTGCAGCTTTGCCCTAATTTAACCATTGCTGTATCTCTTACGGTTTACGAGATTGCAGTGCTGAACATGGAATGTGTAACACCCTCTACAATTAAAATATATTAACTCTTAGTTGTATTGTACTTACGCATAGGCCCGGGGCATAAGGTTATAATACATTGTTGAAATGTTTGTATTTGTTTATATGTAATTATATGTATATAAATGCGATTATGTATTTATTTGTTTCGTTTTTGCTTCTTGCTTTTATTTTTGTATGTTTTTTAGCCCAAGTTAATCCCAGACTGCCGAGAACCTTTGGAGATGGAATAATACATATAAGTCATATGGACTACGCAGTAAAAATTGATACTCCTTTACCTGTTCATGGTGATAAACCGCCCAGTCAGGTGGAAAGCAAAATTGGGAAAAATATTGCGGATAATCTTGTTGAAGATGGTGCAACCTTGCAAATGGGTATGTGATTTAACATTTATATAATGTGAACAAGCGCAATTTCTAACAGAAATTATTATAAATGTTAATTAATGAATATAAATGATAATTAAATTGTCATATCGGGCTACTTCAGTTTCCATATTTGGTTATGTTATTTCTACTCTTTTAAATATGACGTGATTTTAGTATTTTTTATGCAGAGTGAGAATGCGGAAAACTCATTTCTAAACAATAGTTTCTTCAATTTCCGTGTTAGCTCGAGGGCCGACCGTCAAATTTCTTATGTAGTACCTAACACACAAGAAACTTTGTACCTGTGAGTTAGCATTGACATAGACGAACACGAGGCCACTGTTATTATAATTATAATATAGCTGAAACATGAAAACGAATTTTGACATCAGTTCTGGTTAGATTTTTGACTGTCTTGGACCACGCGAATAAAACTGGCTTCATAATGTCGATGTCGGTCTCAAAGAGTACTCATCCTCATTATGATGACGGAATGCCATACCTCCCCCTGCCGCAAGGAGCCCTAATAGTATAATGTTAGGGCTGCCAAGTTGTTGCGGCAGGGTGAAGTTTCCCCATCATCATATCATAGTATTCTTTGAGATAGACATTTTGACGTCAATTTCTTTCTTATATCACATGACATAAAAAGACAGTCCAAATTCTATGTTCCGGCCAAATTAGCATTATAATAACGATGACTCAGTGTCTAAATCAACTCTAAGCAGTGAGTGAAATGACGGTCATTTATCATCAAAAATACCCTTAATTTTAAATTGCTAATAAAACTAAAAGCTTAAAATACTTTGTAATTAAAAAAGAACATTCTTACAAAATTTAAAAAAGAAAAGCATGTTCTTAAGTTTCATCATGTTCTTCGGAGTCATGTGCAAATTCGTCACTTATTTTGTTTTTATCTTGTACTTCCATTTCGTCATATTTAATGATTCATCTTCGATAGTTGTGGACGACTTCTCGCTATTGCTAGTTATCGGTAGAGTAGGAATCAAGCAAGAGCCACGAGCGTCATAGGAATGAAGACATTGCGCGTGCTCGGTCTCGTTTTAGAATTAAGCCAAGAATATTCTAAAACGCGACAGAGCACGCGTAATGTCTTCATTTCTATGACGCTCGTAACTTTTTCTTTATTGATTTTTACTCTTGCTTCGAAACATGAAATTTAAGGTTAGGTTAAATGACCTGATGATCATTTATTAATTTAATAATTTATTATTATTATAATTAATTATTATTATTGACGGCAGCGCACATTGGTGTATAAAATATAGAGAAGCGGAAAAAATTATATTTGTCATTTAAATGCAGATAATACAGTAAAACACAATTAAAATATTATGGCCACAAATAAAGAAAAAAATACATACCACTTTAGAGGTTAGAGTAGTGAGGACCTGCTTCAAATGACTTGCATGGGTTATAATAATATTAACACAGGCACTACTTAAAAATCACTAAGTGGGTTGAATGGAGAACTCGTAAGGTGTAGAGACAATATCGAAAATAAAGTATGTACTCTTATAATAAAGTAAATAAAAATTAAAACACCTTAGTATTTTATAAAATCAGTTCTTTAGTTTTTTTTATGTCCGAATAATTCATAAGTTTTTATTGATGACTTAATAACAATGACAGAACAAAAACCTGTTCAAACATAACTGATCTACTAAAAGGTTTTAATTCAAGTCAGTACTAAATCTTAAACCTTCTTAGTGAATCTGAACGTTAAAGTCAAGAAATCAAGTTAAATAGACAAAATCGGCAAATACCACATTCATTACACACATTATTGTTTAGCAGAATTTTCTTAGTGGTTCTAGTAAGGGTGAGGAAACGACTTTATTTATTTAAGACAGACCACGTAGACTTCCAGTTTAAGAAGTACTAACGTACCGTGGGCGTCTGAAGAAAAGGAAACTGTAATCTATTGGCACGGGATTTAAAGGATTGGAGGTTGGAAGGGGAAGGGAAAACATCTGCAGGCAATTTGTTCCATAAGCTGGAGACTTAAGTATAAATGAGCGAGAGAAGTAAGATGTTCTAGGCTTTTATAGCTGGACGGTAAAGGGATGCATACGTAACGCGCCTCTTGCTATTCTGTTGGCCAATGGGGAAATTATAGCAAAATCCGTGGAAGTATCGGTAAAAAAGGGACTAATCCCCAACAGCTCGGCGATGAGCAAGGAAGGAAGTTTTTTGTGAGGACTGGGTCATTGACAAGTCGAATAGCTCTCTTTTTGGATAGAATAAATCATGTTAAGTGTCGGAGGTGATGCTGCTCTCTAGATGTGGGACTAGTACTCCAGGCTAGGTCTTATTTGGGAAACATAGAGAGTGTGTAAGTTGGAAGGGGAGAAGTACTCTCTGGCTCGAAAGACAGAAAGGAAGCTTTTTAGCTACTGATGTGACTATTGAAGTAATAGGCACACGTCTTTTATTTGGTTTTGGCCGAAGACTAGACAGTAAAGGGTCAGACGGTACCAAATTCCAGTGAATGACATCCTCATTTGTGGAGATTCTGCTGCATTTCCTCGAATGAAGAGATCGGTATCGCCCGTAATCTTTATTTATATATTCTTGGGCCACTTTTGCTCTACGAAATGGGACAGAAAACGTTTGCACTTAAATCTATTTCGATGTGTTCTTCACTAAGAGTAGGCGAAGTTTAGGTACTTCACGTCCGCACACAGTTCATCGCACAAAACCGACTACGGAATCACGACAACGTTTGCACTTAAATCTATTTCGATGTGTTCTTCACTAAGAGTAGGCGAAGTTTAGGTACTTCACGTCCGCACACAGTTCATCGCACAAAACCGACTACGGAATCACGACACTATCCATCTCGTTTCAAAGCTAACGAAATGAATAAAAGACAAATCATGATATTTAAGAATATAACTTTAAATAGAAATAAAAATCCAGAAGAGTTTATATGCGAATTATTTGCTAAAGAAAGAAAACAAGCCTAGGCACCGTATAGCAACTAGCGCGTCACAACCTGTCATAGAGCGGTAAAAGTGGAATTGCAGCTAATTCTACAATTTTCTGCAGCTGAAACTTACAGGTCCGATAGGTTAAGGTACCAAGTATATTATGATATGCATATGGACGTGAAGGCGAATGGAACTGTCTTTGTATCCCTAAATAATCACAACACAAGGTTGTATTTTACACTATGTATTCCGATTTTTTTTAAATAGCTGTATGCAGTTTTTGACTAATAATTTTATATAATAAAGAACATTAAGGTTTCATGGTGCGAATGAACACAAAGGATATAAAGTTTTAATATAAATTTCATAAAATTCGATAATTTCAATTTATTCGAAATTACTTAAATAGACTTCAAACAAGTTGCGCAAGTTCAAGATGCTCTAGTAGAATGTATGCTGCATAGATTAAAAAAATAACAGTGGATAGTAACCACTAACTATCTGGAAACAAGAAGACGGGGCAAACTTTACATATATATACATATTGTGAAAAATTGAATTTTTTCCGCCTATATACCAGTGCACACTGGTCCCGATAACGGTCATAGCACGAAAAAGGTCACCTTCGAATTCTGCCAAGGTCACAAGTAGTTATATTTTATTGAGGTATAAAAAAATGTTGTTATCTAAGACCCTCATTAAGTATTCGTCGCTCGAAGGTTGCGGTTCGTGTAATTCGACACTTCCATCTCTATTCCATTTGCCTATTGGAAATTAAAAGTGCCAGTGATAAAGTTGTTTAATTATGGATGTACAGGTCGAAGGTATGTATATTTAATATATTATTTATAATTTAAGGAAAAATATATGCGCCTTTTGGGCTCTTTTTCTTGGGTAGTACCCAGTATTTGGCTAATTTTAGATGCAGATAGACTTTTAACTACATTCCCCGCCGAACTATATACCTATAGCTCTAAAAATTCCTTGAAACCTCTAGTTTTTGGGACATTGAAAAAAAATTGCGCCAAAGTGCGCCGAAACCTACTTTTTTACATAGGTCCTTTTAGAGCCCGGTCAAGACAGAATTTGTTAAAAGTATTTGACATTTGTTTAAAAATTAAAATCAGGGTTTTATTGATTTTCACATTTTTTTTGCTTTAAGAACAGGATAGAGTAAGAGACTATCTCTTAATTAAGCGCAAATTCCACTCGCCATTTTTCCGCTTTCGCCATTTTTTTTTTTGCGGTTACTTCTTTAAGCATTGTTTTTAATTTGAAACATTAAGGATCAGAGCGGTATTTTTTATACCTAACGACATTAAGTCAAGTAACGATTTTAACTAAATTTTAAGTCATAAAGGTGAAACACATATTATATCCTACAATACGGATTTTCTCGTATTTTACGTCTTTCACGTTTATGGCTTAAAATTTTGTTAATCTCGTTGCTTGACTTAATTTCGTTTGGCATTAAAAATATAGCTCTGCGTCTTGATTTTCAATAAAAACAATTCTTACTGCAATAGTCGCCAAAAACTGAAATGGCGAAAACGGAAAAATGGCGACTGGAGTTGGCTCTTGAGTCTCGCACGCGCAATTTTTGTTTTGATGTTGTTTCCTATTTGTATTTTCTTTCCAAAATTAAAATTTTCAATTGATTTGCGAGTTCTGACTTTTTTAAATACATATTAAGGAAACAATTATAACTGCCTACTTTTTCTAAAAATTACTTTTTCTAAAAATGTTGCCTGTGATGCTAGTTTCAGATTTAGGCAGTCCTTGTTAGATCATACGGCCACTCGCATGCACTTGGATACCAAAAGAATATTCTTGCAAATATTCCACCTGAGTCCCTTGAAGATGATTTGATTTTAATTGGAAAATGGGGCTTTGATGGCAGTACAGGCCATAGCGAATATAAGAAAACTTTTTTGGATTCAAGTATTAAGGATGCAAGTTTATTCGTTACATCCTATGTTCCTCTCCAGTTAGTTTTCAATTCAAAAACTTCAGATCCTGATCGTATTTTGTGGAAAAATCCACGTCCTCCCTCTACGAGGTTTTGTAGAGTTATGCGTTTTCAGTTCGCAGAGGAAACTAAAGAGCTCTCTCTCTTTGCAAGAAGAAGCATATTTTAATGATCGGGAGTTAAAAGTGCTGCATTCCTTAGAATTAGCTATGGTTGACAGTAAGGTATGTTGTGCTCTTGCTGAAACTTCTTGAAGTAGGTGTTACATCTGTAACGCAACACCGAAAGAAATGAATAATATTGAACTTTGTTTAAGCAAACCTCTTGATGTTGATAATTTTCGGTTTGGTTTGTCACCACTTCATTCTTGGATTCGGTTTTTCGAATAGTTTCTTCATCTTTCCTACAGATTAGATGTTAAAAAATGGCAAGTTCGGTCAGGTGAAGAAAAAGCTCTTCTGGCAGAAAGAAAAAAGGATATTCAAACAAAGTTTAGGGAAAAATTGGGCTTAATCGTTGATAAGCCTCGAGTGGAGGAAGCGAAACGCCGAACGATGACAATACTGCGCGAAAATTCTTCACAAATTCAGCTATTCCAGCTGAAATTACAGGCATAAATAAACTAATTGACTGACGTTGCGTTATTTTACAATGTACGGGATCAGGTTACAACATTGATTCAGCTAAGTTTAAAACTTTTGCCTTAGAAACAGCTAAACAACTTGTGAAGAATTATCTCCATAAAGTATTAATTCATGGATTTGAAGTTATTAAATATGCTTTGTTATCTATTGGAGAACTTTCCGAGGAAACTACGGAATCATCCAATAAAAACATAAAATTATTTAGGCGCGAAAATACTAGGAAAATATCTCGTGTTCCCACTAATGAAGACCTATTGCATAGACTTCTTCTGTATTCAGATCCATTTATATCTAGGTTGAGAAAATTACCACAAAAAAATAAATCCGTGCTGCCACCAGAGGTTTTTGATTTGTTAGAAACTTAAGACTAAAATTATTGTATTTACTTACACTATAATATACTTTATAATAAACATATTTCTAAGTAAACGCCCTATTTTAATTTAGTAATTTCCTATTTGTTTTAATCTCGTTAAATGTAAATACTTGATAATTTGGCTTCAATGAACAACCCAAAAATATCTTATATTAATTTTAGTAAAAAAAGAATTGTAAACTCATTTTTCAAGAAAAGGTTTACCTATTATCATTATCTTTAAACATTACCTCGTCAGAAAAAGTGGATGTGTGTCATTTTTTTAATTTTCATAATTTTCTTTGTCTAAAATTTTCTGATAAACAGAATTCATGATCGAGAATGTTACATTCGTTTAAAAAAGTTAGTTTGTGCACGAAAGTCATAAATTTGGAATTGTCGTTTAGAGCTAAGCCCCTATGACCGCTTTCCCTATATCGCGGGACTGCTGTCCACTGTGCGTGTCGCATTTGTCAGTCGAATGTGTGTTACCGTAAACTGTTTTTGTTTGGCCAAACTGGTTTATAACTTTATCAGCACACATTTGGACTTGTTTTTTTTGCGCTCGGGTATTTTAAAATTGTTTTAATAGATCACGTGACTGTCCTGTTATTCGGCTGCGAGTGTCTAGATAAAATATGATGGAAAATACTATCAGCAACTGATATCAGCTATGATGTTTTTGAATTGAGATTAGGAATGCAACAGTTTCTTTACATTTTAAAATTGATTTTGACTGTAGACAACGTTTGAAAATTGGAAAGGATAAAATTTTAATGTTACTTGTCATTAGAGTTTAGCAAAAAAACACTACCTACTAATTATTCACCGCTAATTAAGATTCACAGTAACGACCAGTGAATAACTTAAAACTAAACTTCGATTTATAAACTGCGATTGGTAAAAACGTGAATGAGTAGTTTTCACACCATCGGACGTCGCCGTGAGTTCGTTGAGTCGCGTCAGCCGATCGCATTATTTATTTTTCACTGCACAATGCCGCGAAATGCGAGATAGCCAATGAAGGAACAAAGAGCAGGTTATAAGTTTTAAAATGGTTTTAATGAAAAGCGTGTTTGTTTTTATTAAAACCTCTATAACATTAGTGCGTATTTTATTTTTGTATGACCTTTTAACAAATCAAAGTTAATTTCCAACCCCACAAAAAAAAAACAGAAAAAAAATTTATCACCTGCCGTTATACAAAGCAACTTTACTTCACAATTACATCTAAAAATAAATTTGCCTAAAAGTGAGAATAAATACAAACTAATATTTAAATAAAATCTTGTAAAAAATACTTTTAAAAACAAGCTTTTATTATTTAGATGTACTAAAACGAAAAAACTAAAAATAGTGTTTTCATTGTGGCAATGCTGAATGCTATTTATAAATAAATAAGTGGGCGTAGTTCGCGTGGGTGGATCCTAATAAAAGCAGTATCAAAGTTGTCATTGAAACAGATATATTATGTTAAATTTATTATCTTAAAAGCTGGTCGTGCCCGAAAAGTTCATAAAAGCATTAATTTTGTTTGGCAGAAATTGTAAATAGATACCTAAGTATGTATTTTGTTCTTTTTTATTCACGCGACAAGCCTTTAAGTACTTTAAGACAATACATTTAACATAATATATTATATTTGTTTCAGTGATAACTTTGATACTACTTTTATTAGGATCCACCCACGCGAACTACGCCCACTTATAAATAGCATTCAGCATTGCCACAATGAAACCACTATACTTATTTTTTTCGTTTTAGTACATCTAAATAACAAGCTTGTTTTTATTTTAATTTTTAGTTACGTTGCATTTCTGATATTGCATCATTCTTACGAGTCATTTTACCGTTATCATATTCTACTCGTCAAACCCTTTCATTTGATACCCATATCAAGGGGTTTGTGGAAAAAACGGTAATGCGTCATCTTGTGGCGTCCGCCATATTGGGTTTAGAATGACGTCACATAGGTTATCGTATTATACTTGTCAAAAGGATAGAAATGTTAAGGGGGTTGTAATGAAAAAGGTAATTCGCCATCTTGTTGCGTCCGCCATATTGGGTTTATCATGACGTCACATAGATTATCGTATTTTACTCTTCAAACCTTTTCATTTGATGCACATATCAAGGAAATTGTAAAGAAAAAGGTAATCCGCCATTTTGGGTTAGAATGACGTCACATAGCTTATCGTATTCTACTCGTTAAACCTTTTCATTTGATACTCATGTCATTGGGGATGTGAAAAAAGGTAATCCGCCATCTTGTGGCGTCCGCCATATTGGGTAAGAATGACGTCACATAGATTATCGTATTCTACTCGTTAAACCTTTTCATTTGATACCCATGTCATGTACTAATGAAAAAAGTAATCCGCCATTTTGTGGCATCCGCTATATTGGGTTTAGAGTGAAGTCACAGCTTATCGTATTCTACTCGTCATACCCTTTCATTTGATACCCATGCCAAGGGGATTGTAAAGAAAACGGTAATCCGCCATCTTGGGGTGTCCGCCATATTGAAGAATATTAAATATACTATATTGAATTGTCACCGGACTTATATACGTGTGAAAAATTTCTAAATCCATTGAAAAATGATTTTCTACCCAGCTTAATTAGAGCTAGTCGAAATTTTGATTGCAATATTTGACCTAAACATTCTAACAAATATACCTACATACATACAGGCATACATACACCATACACCCATGCATACATACGTACAAACAAACTAACACTTTCAAACATATTTATTACTTCAAAACTATTTGCAATGACACTTAGGTATTATTGTTTACAACATATATGTGGCCCGTGTTACGACTCCCATTCAAGGGAAGCCACTACGGCAACGCGAATAGGGTGCGGCCGGGGCTGATGTTGACCCTTGGTACCCATTGCGTCAGGACGATGCGGGGTAATGACTCTTACCGATAAACTTACAGAGTCGAGGAGAATAGTTTGCAATTTAATCTATACGTCAGTGTTTGCATGTAGCTTGAGAGGGATTTTGGTTATTTACATTTTCCTAATTTTTTAATTTTTATTTGACATCACTGGAAAAATACAACGAAAAACCCAGTTTAAAAAGCAAACTAACAGGTGAAGTTAAATAAAAGTTTGTAAAGAAAAGTCGCAAAGAACACCCGTTTCGAATCTACATCTAGATGAGCGACAGACTAGTAAAGCTGTCGCTTATACACTGTCCTTATTGAGCCGTACTCAGGCACAATTTGCCTTTGTACTAATCTTACGATCAGAATCGTGTAAATATAAAGTTAAATAAGATAAATGTTCAACTTATAAAAGTTCAATTATGGGTTTTCTTAGGCTTGTGCTGAAATTGGAAGGAAAATAAGTTGTTTTAGAATCTCTTTATGAAAAAAAAACTACCAAATATAATAAATAATACATAATTTTTCCATGGAAATAATGACTAAGTAAAACCTGCGGCAACACTATCAGGGAATAGGTCCGCCGTTAGCGACCTCTGAAACGGGAAGCATTCATAAGAATATATAGATTTACGATCGTCTCCAAATGGCGGCCATACCAACTCCAATCGGGGTTGTCAATTTGCTTCCCTATTCGGTTTCTTTACCTATATCCAAATTTAATGGTTTAGTTACTTTAAAATGTTAGTGCCAGGCGCGGCCCGTCCATAAGGTCATTTGGTCAATGACCCACCTAAAATTTTCAGTGATCTACCTAATAATTTATTTTTTAATTTTTTAAAACCAAAAAAGAATCTTTTGTTTCAAAGTTCCATGCGAAAACTCCCCAAGAAAGAATCAAGCCAAGCCATCGTCAAAGAATATCCAAGCTTGCTCCGGGCTGGGTCATATTTTAAATTGATCTTATAGGTTTATATGGACGATATAAATTCATTAAAAGTAAGAGAGAAACAGACATACGCGCTTGAGAAAGTTAAAAAGAGACACAATTGGTCGACGGCCCACGCCCACCAATAATATCGCTTTCGGGGCGCGCGTGGTTGTCAACGCCACCGCACTAGGTGTCGGGTTGTGACAAATTCTGACTCACTAATTTAGGTCTGACCAATTTATTATTAGAACAATGTTCGCAATTCGCGATACATTTATACATTTAATATAAGCTTATCTAATTTTATGTTGAGATATTTAGGTATTTACGACTAGTAATAATATAATAATTGTATTGTGTCCATAAGACATTAAAACCTACAGTAATAACAGCAACGTGGCAACACAGCATTCGACGCTATGTCAGAAATGACAAGTGAAGTGAGTGATGGAGCAAACGTCAAGACTTTGTTTTTATTTATCGGTTATGTTCAAATATTTTGACTTTCAAGTTGGATATTATTGATTATTTGTGTTATTTTTGTGCATTACTGGTACTTGGATACTTATGTTAACAATGGCTTTAACAGTGCAAGAAATACTGCAGTGTAAAATAATAATAATAGTTCATTACCATTTGAAAAACATTTAGAAATTAAAGGAAAAGAGCGCCCCATACCTCTTTTGGATGTAAAATCGAAGACCACTAAAGACAGAGGAGAAGCAGGTATTTTAAGCCAAGTATGTACAATATTTCTGACTTTTTTATTAGTTGTCATTTTTTCACTCTGTTATGCCCCATGTTGATATATTTTTTGTCAATTGCAAAAATCTGATATTGATGCAATTTTGATTGGTAAATATATTGCAGATTTTAATTCAAACATTCAAAAAATTAGAGAGAGTGTTATCTCTACAGACGCAAATGTTAACATCGAGGCAAGTACATCTAAAAAAATCCGAAAGAGTCCAAAAGAACAATTTCTTTAGAAATATGCGATCTAATTTTGTCAGAAATCCGCTGTCGTTTTAATTTTACAGAACATTTAATAATTGTCACACGTTTGTTTAATACAAATAATTTTGCTGATTAATTTGTATTAAAATACAAATAACTTTTGTATTTTGTAAACAGTTTAAAATGTTAAATATTTTTAACATTTTAAAACATGTTAAAAATAATTATGAGATGATAAACGTTTCCAAGCTTAAATCAGAATTGCATGTTTTATTTAGTCGTGAAGATTTTTATAATAGTGCAGGTGCTGTTGCCATTTTACAACTCTTGTTAGAAATGAATCTTGGTGAAACGTTTTCAGAAAGTGTAAAATTATTAGAGATTTTATGTACTATTCCAATGACGACAGTGGAAAGTGAGAGGTGCTTTTAGACTCTAAAAAGGATTAAGACTTTCTTAAGAAATACAATGGCGGAGTCGAGGTTACGAGCTATGTTGAGCATTGAGAAACCTTTTATTAGAAGTATTTATAATTTTAATGAGCTAGTGAGTGAACATTTCTCCCAACAGAAGGATAGAAGGATCGATTTGATATACAAACACATTTAACTACATAAAAGGTGAGTAAATTATAAAAAAAAAATATTAAAAAGGCTTGCACTAGTTTCCCACAAAATTTGACCCACCTGTAAAAAAACTCACGGGCCGCGCCTGGTTAGTGCAGTAAGTTTTCAAAAAGTCCTCCACCTTGGGCAAGACAGTAGCCCAATCTGTCATAAAACTCCCTGTTTACACATTTTCAAGCATATCGGAGGTGATTTTATTAACAGATTGGACAATTTTTGCTTGAAGTTCGTCCAAATTATTTGCACGTTCATGCCTGTATCGGTAAAGTTGTTGGGTTGTGTCCCCAAAGAAAGAAATCATTGGAAGCTAGATCGGGGGATCTGGGTGGCCATAAAATCGACCCCTTTCCGCTAATAAGACGATTGGCAAAAGTTTGATTTAAATAGACCTGCACATCGTTGGCCTTGAGCATAACAGCAATCTTGCTGGTACCAAACTTCATTAAAAGTGAAATTGAGAGCTTGACTGGCTGGAACAATGTGATTCCTAAAAAGGTATAAATATTTGTTGGCATTTAAATTTCCGTCAATAAATATCGGGCCGATAATAGAGTTACCCAAAATGCTATCCCATGCATTGACGTTTTGAGGATATTGTGCCTTGTATGCAGGGGCGTGCAGTGAAATTTCAACGTTGTATATCTCTCTTCGTACTTACAGGAACCGTACCAAATTTAGGGGTTTTAATAGTGAGCCCACTGGGAATGTTTTGGTAAAAAAAACATTTTGTAATTTGTGAAAAAAGTTGAATTTTTGCATTGCTTCCACTGGGCTCACTATTAAAACCCCTAAATCTGGTGCGGTTCCTGTAAGTAGGAACAGAGATATACAACTTTGAAATTTCACCGCACGCGCCTGCTTGTATGGAATGATAATGTGCTTATTTTCAGTCGAGTACCCTACAGCAATGGATGGATTGTGGTGTCCATGTAATAAATCTATCATCTCTATTAGCCCTTTTCATTATATCTTCACAAAAAGCCATTCGTTTTTCGTGGTCTGCATTGAAAATTTCCTGCGTTGTTTGCAATTTTTGTAGCATCATGGCAATCTTCGAAAATTCAAAAATTTTGAAATTTTAGATGTCCCCGATGCAAATCAACCTATTTATTCATAACTTTACCGAAAAAATAAGCGATTTAAATTAGTGGGAGGTATTCTTAGATAATTAACGGATAAAATAAACCCAAAAAGAAGCACTAAAGAAGGTAAATAGTGTGGAATATTGTCGGTTAAAAATAGGATTTGACGGAAAAAATCAAGAAAATCCTATTTTTACCCCTTAAATACGCTCCTGGATGACCCATTCGGTGTTCATTTTAAAGTGTGCTTTTCCCTTTATAGGATAGTGTTGAAAAATTGGGACAAATTTAGATAGGAAAAAATACCGAGTGATTCAAATGTACCGATGTCGGGGGCAAAAAAGTAAAAAAATCGAAATTTAATCGGCGATTGCTCCCTTCCTATAGAGAATGAAGAAACTAAAAAATATGGATGTCATATACGTCGACGAGCTCTTTCCGATGACGTATATGGGATTTTAATTTGAACCATTTTGACCCCACAAAAAATTATAAACCGTCTTAAACCGCAAGACGGCGATCAGGTGTTCGATCTACACACGTTCATTTCGGTGCTTGGAATTTCCTAATTTTTATCGGGATAAAAATATTATTCAGTCCTGAAATTTGTACCACCAGATACCTGAAAAATCTAGCTTTTATGCTGTAACTCTGAGAGAGGTTTTTGTTTTAAATAGTGGCTTAATTTCGCAAGTAAGTGTTTTAAACCAGAACTTGTGGAATCTTTATTGTAAACAAACAGTTTTTGTAACATTGGTGATAACAATAGGTACGTGCTGAAATGAACAGGCCTGGACTTAGTTGATTTTCTGCTTGTTTGAGTCAAGTCTTAAAATGAGTTGCAAAATATGCAAAGCAGATGAAAATAAATAGCAGATATGGCCGTGTGATTTGTGTGGCAGCAAATATTGTACCTCTTGTGCAAGATTGTATTCATCCGAGATAAGATGCATGGAATTAAAAAAATCGCGTATACTCTGTTTCCACTGTGATGATTGTCAAAAAAGGTCAAGGTGAATATGAAAACAGACATTGGAAAAATTTTGGATAATATGAAGCAGGAACTCATTGAGGAAATAAAAACCGTTACACTTTCTGAAGCTATTGAAGCACAAGGCTCAAAGTTCGACGCTTTGGCGACTGAAATCATGCATCTTAATGATAGAGTGAATAGTCTGTGCAAAACCCAAGATGATATGTTTAAAAAGATACAACCCAAATTGGACCAAATCGATAACAGAATGGAGAAAGTGGGAAAACTGGATACAAATAAATCTAAGTCGTTTGCCAGTGTTGTTTCCAATAAAAATCCAGTAGTAGGTAAGCCAAAAAATGTCACCCAGAGCTTAGACGCAACAAAGTGTGACTTGCTGCAAAATGTGAATCCCTGTGATGAAGGTATCGTCGTGCAATGCATTAAGGGCACTAGTAAAGGTGGTATGGTTCTTAACTGTTCAACTAGAGAAGATGTTGAAAAATTTAAACAAATTATATCTGAGAAACTGTCGGAAAAGTATGAAGTCAGTAGTCTGAGTAATTTTCGGCATCGTATCAGAATCTCTGGATTCGCAGAGAGGCATGATGAGCAGATGTTGATAAAGTTGCTTAAGCAACAAAATCAAACCCTATTTCATCAGGCCGACGACTTGAGAGTGTTAAGTATTAAGCCGCTGAAAAATAAACCAGATATATTTCAAAGTGTAATACAGGTTGGCCCTGTTGCCTATGAGAGAGTAATGGACAGTGGTTCTGTGTTTATTGCTTATTTATGACCACTGTAGGGTATCATCATGTAGCCAATAAATGTTAAAATCATATGATTTGTCCGAGATGTGCAAAGAGTCATGAAGTGAGTAACTGCAAGGAAGCATCCTTAAAATGTGCAAACTGTGAAAGGTTCAACTTGAGGAGTAACAAAAAAGTAAACTCAGATCATGCTGCCTGGGACTATCGGTGTCATGTATACAGGGTGGTGCAACCAAGATGGGGTGGACGATTGTGAGTAAACGGTGAGGAATTTCGAAAATTTTTTTTTTGGATATTATAGATAGTCAAACCCGCTATGTTTTAAAATTATAGCCATAATACAGGGTGGTCCAAAAAACTAGTGGCGAACCAAACTTGTGTTTTTTTAAATGGGACACCCTGTATATAATTGTTCCAATTGATTCTCCTGTTCGTTACGATCATTTTGATGTAGGGTTTATTGGGTCTAAAACTTATAGTAAGGGAATGGGACGCGGTTAAAGTTGAAAAAATGCTCAAAGTTCGGCCATTTTTAAAAAAAATTTGAAACAGGTATGGAAAAACCAAATATTCCATAAAACGTTACATATCCTTGAATACATTAATCGCTTGCAATTTGTTTAAAATTATTCACTGTTATACAGGGTGGTCAACTTTTGCAAATACGCCCTGGACTCATTTTTTTTAAATGGAACACCCTGTATATTTTATTTTCATCTTAAAGATAACATTGCTAGCTTTCAAAAAATACCATACATGATGCCTTTCTGACCAACAGTTGAAACCAAGGTTTCTTCATTCTAATACGATTATACTGAATTTACGTTGTTTATTATTAAATATCTAATATTAGGGGGCCATGACACTATCATAAATGAAACAGGATTGACGAACTTGTCAAAGCTACTGCCGCACAATCCATTATTTACAAGTTAAGTGTAGGTGGCCCAATAATTATGAGGTAAGAAGACTGAGACCCGAAACTTTTACATGTTTATTAGAGATATTTCAAAAAACAGAAAATATTGTTTTTAGGAAATGTAAAGTAATTAATAAACCAGTTATAAACAAAGATAATCAGTTATCAGTATTATTAATAGTTTAAAAAAATTAATTAAGCAAAAACAGAACATCTTTTAAAATTACTTCGGTATGTACTTACTTGTAAACCTAATTTAATATAAACAATTAACAATGCTCATATAAGGGGTTCAACTAAACCACCATCTTGCTGAAGGCACATTTCGAGTCTATCCATAAATGAAAGTTTCACTTTTCTCAAAGTCTGTTCTGAAACGTTGCGAAAACTGTTTCTTATTCTCGTCTTCATATCTTCCACAGTGGTTGGAACCTCTTTATAGACTTCTTCTTTAACATGCCCCCATAGAAAAAATCTAGTGGTGTTAAGTCGGGTGGTCTGGCTGACCACTTACCTGGTCCACCTCGCCCAATCCAACGATCTGTCTTCCAATTTATCGACAAAATATCTTACATTCCTATGGCAATGCGGAGGCGCTCCATTATGTTCAAACCATAAGGATCCCCTTACCATTAAACGTAAATCTTCAACCAATACTGGCAACTCGTTTCTCAAAAAATTTGTTTATAACTGGTTTATTAATTACTTTACATTTCCTAAAAACAATATTTTCTGTTTTTTGAAATATCTCTAATAAACATGTAAAAGTTTCGGGTCTCAGTCTTCTTACCTCATAATTATTGGGCCACCTACACTTAACTTGTAAATAATGGATTGTACGGCAGTAGCTTTGGCAAGTTCGTCAATCCTGTTTCATTTATGATAGTGTCATGGCCTCCTAATATTGGATATTTAATAATAAACAACGTAAATTCAGTATAATCGTATTAGAATGAAGAAACCTTGGTTTCACGGCTGGTTTACTAAAAAACTGTTGGTCAGAAAGGCATCATATATGGTATTTTTTGAAAGCTAGCAATGTTATCTTTAAGATGAAAATAAAATATACAGGGTGTTCCATTTAAAAAAAATGAATCCAGGGCGTATTTGCAAAACTTGACCACCCTGTATAACAGTGAATAATTTTAAACAAATTGCAAGCGATTAATGTATTCAAGGATATGTAACGTTTTATGGAATATTTGGTTTTTCCATACCTGTTTCAAATTTCTTTTTAAAATGGCCGAACTGTGAGCATTTTTTAAACTTTAACCGCGTCCCATTCCCTTACTATAAGTTTTAGACCCAATAAACCTTATATCAAAATGATCGTAATGAACAGGAGAGTCAATGGGAACAATTATATTGTCATATTTCCCCAGATATTCATCATTTTTTCCAAATTTCTATACATTTTTCATATTATTTATTTAACATTTCGGAAACCACTCTACGTGCTGCGATTGCATATCGCTGGCCTCGCCTTTATTTTATGAACCCTGACCAGTTTGAACTGTTAGTATAAACTGTTCTTGAGGGGTTCATATAAAAAGCGTACCAGCGAGATGCAAAGGAGGGCGTCGTGTCCCGACGGGGAGGCGTCACTGTGGTGCCGCACGAATAGTACGCATAGTACGAATAGCGCCAGCCCTTTAGGCTGACAAAGTACTCGGCTAGAAGCTGCCCCCTACGCTACCCAACTTAGTTACGTAAGTGTATTATTGTGCTTGTACCTGATATCAATATAAGTGTTTTGATAAACCGCAGCCTAATTTATCAACCCCGACGACCCCTAGCGCGACATTTGGTGGAGGCGCCTGGTTCGTTCTCGTTGGTAAGTTCTTCCTAATTTGCCAAGGGCCTTTTGTGTTTTATAATTTTTACTATCTCTTCCAGGTCATTTTAGTGTTTTTCAGTGCATTTTTAAAGTGTTTTTTTCAGGGCGTTATAGTGCATTTTTTTGTCAAATTATTTTTTACAGTGATTTTTTTTAAAGGGCATTTTTACAGTGTTTTTTTTCAGGGTATTTTTTTTACATTGGTTTTTAAAGGGTATTTATTTTACAGTGGTTTTAAGGGGAATTTTTACAGTGCTTTTTACGTCTATATAATTTCCCTACCCATTCTTATCCCTCATACGTTTGACATAATTTTGTCTTGTGCCCGTTAACGCTGGCGAGATTAAAATTATCCAAACAGAACCTATAGGAAAACCCACCTCGTGCCCGTTAACGCTGGCGAGGCTAGGTTCACTATAAATCCCACCTCAAAGCGTCTACTGTTTTCCTGTCTTGTGCCCGTTAACGCTGGCGAGACTAGATTACATGGACTGCTAAATATAGAAGTAGTTCCACCTCGTGCCCGTTAACGCTGGCGAGGCTAGAATTATTATATATTGGGGTTAATCACTAAACTGCCTTCAACCCTTTTATTCCTGTTATTCCTTTTATTTAATTTTTATGGCCCGTAGGAAGCTTAACAAGATTCAAAGAGAACGAAAAAGGCAAGAGAAGTTGAGGGTTGTTAATAACGGCACATGGTTAGGTTTACCAAATACACTACCCGTAAAAATTTTTATTTCAAACGAGCAACAATTAAGGGCTCTGAGATTAAAAAGGAAATTTTTAAATTTATTTGGCGACAATGAAATATAATATTTTGTTTTGACATTGAGGTCGTCGCTCATGAACTTAAAGTGTATTTTGAAATTCAATACACAAGGTTCACGGGCTTGTTATGTTATCAATTAAGCATGTAATATTATTAACAAAGTGTTACACAAATAGTATCGTTATTTTTATAAACATATTTTCATATCTAAGCGCCATTCAAATATAAAGATTTCCAATTTTTTAAATATTTTTTTTTATTATTATTATCTTGTAGGTATATTTTTACTGCCTTTTTAACGCAATTTTTGATAAGGTACCATAGAGATATTTATATTTTTATCATTTTTAGGTTTGATACTTAATATAATAACAGTACATATGTATATTTCGCCTCTGATGTTTAATGAGCAGCCGCCATTGCCGGTAACGAGGTCCCGTAGCAGCAAATACAAAACTTTATACCTGCTTTTAGGAGCATGTTCATTTTTTACTTTTTATTTTCTGACTAATCTCTTTTTTATTTTATAGGACGACCTTCCAAAAAATAAAATAATGGATTTTTTTTTCAAAAAGTTTTAAAAGCTGTGGAAAAAATGGAACTAGTACCCTTTTGGGAAATCAAAGAAAGGGATACTTAGTATTTTATACATGGTGTTTATTCATACAATCTGGGCTAAATGTAAGGTACTTTTTCTTTTAAAAAGGGACTTGAGAATTAAGAACAAGAATAATCTATTTAATTTCAAAAATATATAAGGGAGCTCAACTGGATAAAAGAATTTTGGGAATTGATGTATGGTAAGATGGTAAGAAAGAACAAGCTATTCTTGACTGAATTTTATTTTTTCAATTTTTTTTATTAACTCAATTTTATAAATTATAATTATAAAGTTTTCAAATTTGTTTTTATAATATATATAATTATAATATAAATATTAAGAGTTATATATGCAAGTCGTATTTGAAGTTTATGTGACTTTATTGATGAACAAATAGGATGGTAAATATGGTAAATATTTGATGATGTGATTACGCTATATTTGGGTTTTAAATTGATATGTAAATGTGTATAATTTTGTTTTTCCCTGATGAATTAGAGACCGATGTCTCACTGTCTCCAAAAGAGTAATACTTAGACACCAATAAAAGTTCTATGTAAAAACCGGGTGAATGTTCTTAGTCTGTCTACTTTTACTTAAACATCATAGTATCATGTAGGTTTTCATTATTTTTCATTATTTATAAACTGTTTTTTTCCTTTTAACTGCCGGTAGTCTTTTTTTTCCATGTACCATTGGGAGACCACACGACCTGGATCGAGAGCCACAAAACACACCAAAAACCCAAAGGCCAGTCGCCGCTCGCATCCACAGAGCCAGCGTCATGCATCAGCCACGCACGGTCCACCATGGCTCGCCAGCCTGGTCTTCCCTCACAAACGCCGAACTTCTGCACAACGAGCCGTGACGACACTGGTTGATCACAACTACCCTTAGGATTAGCCCTGCAAAGATATCGTCAATCACGGCTTAGTAACGGCACTCAACGGCACCCAAAGTCCGGGTGGCCGAACTCTTTGGAGGAGGGAGACCCCTGCTGCACTGGGAGTCGGCAACAAAACTAGCCGATCCCACCCCCAGGACACAGGAACCGTGACCGCTGCGTCTGAGCAAGAAGCAGATGACAAGGAGCCTCAACGCCTAGGATGTGTCGGGTTTTGTCGGTGTGTAGGCTATTCGATCAGTAACGTGTTGGAACTCCCTAATAATAGAACTTTGTAAAGAAAGTGTGTAAATGTGAACCAGACTACCAGGACAGTAACCATTTTTATTCTTCATTTTTAAGCTAGTTTTACCATTCCTCATTTCACCCAAATAAATACGGAGTGTACCGAGCCTGCGAGCTCCAATTGTTTGTGTTTGTAATATTGTTTTTATGTTTGTTTATTGTATATTTTATTTATCTCCGTTTTGTATATTTGTATTTTGTAAATATGTGATATTTTGTATATATGTATTGTGTAAATTTTTAAAGCTAGGGGCTAGCTTTTACAGGCGCGGGGGAAATGTCATATTTCCCCAGATATTCATCATTTTTTCCAAATTTCTATACATTTTTCATATTATTTATTTAACATTTCGGAAACCACTCTACGTGCTGCGATTGCATATCGCTGGCCTCGCCTTTATTTTATGAACCCTGACCAGTTTGAACTGTTAGTATAAACTGTTCTTGAGGGGTTCATATAAAAAGCGTACCAGCGAGATGCAAAGGAGGGCGTCGTGTCCCGACGGGGAGGCGTCACTGTGGTGCCGCACGAATAGTACGCATAGTACGAATAGCGCCAGCCCTTTAGGCTGACAAAGTACTCGGCTAGAAGCTGCCCCCTACGCTACCCAACTTAGTTACGTAAGTGTATTATTGTGCTTGTACCTGATATCAATATAAGTGTTTTGATAAACCGCAGCCTATTTTATCAACCCTGACGACCCCTAGCGCGACAATATACAGGGTGTCCCATTTAAAAAAACACAAGTTTGGTTCGCCACGAGTTTTTCGGACCACCCTGTATTATGGCTATAATTTTAAAACATAGCGAGTTTGACTATCCATAATATACAAAAAAAAAATTTTCGAAATTCCTCACCGTTTACTCACAATCGTCCACCCCATCTTGGTTGCACCACCCTGTATAAGCAAAAACTTGAGGAATTTAAGGAACAAATGCTCAAATAGCAATCACAGAATGGGGATCCGCCCGGAAAGTTTTCCGTTACACATGTGAATAAAAGATCTATTGTCCCTTCATTTCCGGATTTCAAGGACATGCTGTTGTGGGAACAGTTCCACATTTTGGCTGTCACGGAGACTTGGCTATCTTCAGAATACCCCGACGCCCTGATACATGTTCCTGACTACCAGCTCTATCGTTCTGATAGACCTACCAGGGGTGGTGGTGTCTGTGTGTATGTGTCCACTGGTTTTAGGTGCGAAGTTATAGATGTATCGGCAATCCATGGTAACGAAAGCCTGGTGGAACAATTATGGGTTGCAGTTGTGTATAAGAACAAGAATATATTAATTGGGTCATTCTCATTTTCCTTGCAGACAACCTTGTCCCGTCACAACAATCCTAATTTTCACCTAAACCTTTAATTTTGGATGCAGTTTACATAGGATTTGGTTAATTATTAAATGTTTTTGTAATTGTGAAGCTATTTTTGCAAATCTTAATTTATCTTTCAAAAAAATCTGGTAACATAGTGGCAACAACGTTTTTTTGCATAAAAATAAATACTGTCCCCCAGCTAATGCAATGCAGTGTTGTCAACATTACGAAATTGTAATTATTACATTTTGTAATATTTTAGTAAAAATACAGTTCCTGAAGTACTTTTACGTACCATACACTAATATCTTGTTGAATTACTTACGCCAGCAGTGCATTGCATTAGCTGGGGGACAGTGTTCATTTTTATGGGAAACAACTCTGTTCCCACTTAGTTACCAGATTTTTTAAAAAATATAAATTAAGATTTGCAAAAATAGCTTCATAATTACAAAAAAAGCATTAATAATGAAACAAATCACATGTAAACTGCATCGAAAATCAAATACATTTAGGTAAAAATTAGGATTGTTGTGACACGACAAGTTTATTTGCAAGGGACAAATTTATCTGCAAGGAAAATGAGAATGACCCAATTGGCGTATTGTATAGACCTCCTCTGATTAGTTATAGACAGCTGAATTGTATTGAAAGTGTATTGTCCTCTCTGTATTATACAATGATTATGGGAGACATAAATATAGACTGGTCTGTTAATAACCTTGAAAAAAAATATTTGGAATTGATATTTAACATGTTTAACTTAGATCAGGTAATAATTGATCCGACGAGATTGACCCAAAATAGTTGCAGTTTAATTGATATTATTGGGGTTGAAAACAAACTAAATATTATAAATAGTGGCACTATTGAGATGTTCAATCTTACGGATCATAGACAGGTTTAATCTGTGCTAAATGTGGTGTCGCCAAAAGTTGCTTCTAAGGTAATAACCTATAGAGACTTCAAGAACATTAACAAAGACTTGTTTGATCTGGAAATGCAGGGGCTTGACTTTGGAGATGTTTTGCGCCAGCAAGCTATGGATGCTAAGCTTGATGTTTTTAACCGGCGGCTAACTGAAGTGTATGATAGGCACGCAGTAGGGATGGATAGGGAATTCTGAACCACCCGTCACCCGGTGGGATCTTATCTTGTAACCTATGACGTCATATCTCGGCCACCATTGCGCATGCGTCAATTTCAAATACGTCATCGAAGTCTACGTCAGTGGAGCTTACGTCAGCAATATAAATGTCACTTGTCAAATGTCACCTATCACTTGTCACTTGTCAAATGTCAAAATTAAAAACTGACAAACGGCACGTGTTGAGGATGACGTCATAAGACATGGGAAGAAATTTGTCAGCTGTCACTTGTCATCTTCGATGTGTCAACTGTGATCTGTCACTCGTCACGTCAAAATAAAAATTTAAAATACGCCACGTGTTCGGGGCGGTGTCAGAAGGCGTTTAAAAAAAGAATGACGTTGATCGGCCCTTTGGTTCCGGAGATATAGTTTTTTGCGATTAGCGGCCCAACGGTTAAAGGTGGAGTGGCGAAAGTCGCATGCGGGATAGTGGATGAAAAGGTCTTTCGATTTGTCAAATTAGTGTTCAAAAATCTCGACTGGTAGTAAAAAATAAGATTTCAAAATTTTCCTATCACTCTGTATAATAAAATTTCCTCGACTGGTAGTAAAAAATAAGATTTCAAAATTTCCCCATCAGTCTGTATAATAAATTTTCGATTAATTATATAAATTATGAATATTATTGGAGTTCATAACAACAGCAAAATATGCATTAGTACTTCTGAACTTACTAGGATTGGGACAGCAAAAATAAGATTTCAAAATTTTTACATCGCTCTGTATAAGAAATTTTCGATTAATTATATAAACTATGAATATTATTTGATTTAATAACAACAGCAAAATATACATTAGTACTCTGAACTTACTAGGATGTGGTTGCCATTTCCGGCCGATAAGGTTATCAGTTAGTAGAGGTATATGATGCTTCATGAGTCTCCGCATACGCAGTAGGGTCGACCTTGAACGCCCAGCTGTGCTATTGTTATTTGGCCTTGATACGCGCAGGTGTTATTCCAAGGTCAAGGTCAAGAACTTGGCCTTGAATGCGAGCAGATGTTTCTTTGTTTGGTGATGACCAGGTGGATGACGCTTATTTCAAGGTTACATTTGCGGTGTATTTTTCGAGGTCGTCGGATGTATTCCTCCCACCCTAAATAAATACTTGACCTTGGATTACTTCCTAATAAATATGGCTCATTTCTAAAATAGCTTTCATTGTCACTCATACATCGTATGCGTTAACTGTTGCTTTGGCATATAAAGTATTGTGTTTGTGGTGTGTTCTACAAGTGTTTATTCAAGGTACTTGACAGTAATTGTTTTTATTGTATTTTAAATCATGAGCATTTCAAAGCAGACCATAGCCGAAATTAAGAATA
Source organism: Philopedon plagiatum (assembly GCA_963971165.1). Classification (NCBI taxonomy): domain Eukaryota; kingdom Metazoa; phylum Arthropoda; class Insecta; order Coleoptera; family Curculionidae; genus Philopedon; species Philopedon plagiatum. Next base: position 77,953,347 of record OZ020190.1, read on the forward strand.
TGATAAACCAAGATATTCAATTTCTGGAACGTAGAAAATTCTCTACATTAACGGTGGGCAAAATTTATATGATAAAAAAAATTAATTCTTTGACTTAACGTTTTGGAAAAGCCATTGTCGTCACATTGTTTGATCAACACATCAAGCAACATTTGAAACATTTTTACCATCACGCGTAGCTGAAATTCTGACAGAGGATACTATTGAAATGATGAATAACTCCGGTGATCAGTACACCTTAACTTATTTGGGGCAAAGCTCACATGTATTCTCTGGAGGTAATACTAGAGCGTTGTTAAATTTTGGTTGTTTGTAATATATTGTTGATTAGGCTATTTTAATGTTGATTTAAAATGTAATAAAATAGTTCTGGTTAAGTATATATCGAAAAACACACACTCACACATAATCACATGTCCATTATTTTCTATTTAAGATGTGTGACTGCCCTACTGTCATTGAAAATCGAGATATGTACATTAATTGGTTATCATGTAAATTAAGAGAGCTGGCTGAAGAAATACTACACTTTGCAAATTATGGTAAATCCTATGTGGGTTTTAGTGAAAGTCAGTACCTATAGGAAGTATATGAAAGACGCTGTAAATTTCACGGCTGGAACACATATGTGCGAGAAATACCTATATGGAACCATTGATCTGGACGAATTTTGCGCTGGAATGATAAATGAAGAATTGGGAAGCTACCTATTCGAAGTGCCTCATTTACCCGATGAATTAGCTACAAAATATGGTTTGGCTCCCGCACTATTCTTGATGACCTTGGAAATAAAGCAGTCACCAATGAAGTTGATAGTAAAGCATTGGCTACTATTAGCGATGACAAAATGGAGTGTGTTCAAGAAGATGAAGAAAATCTTTAATTCATTGTATAATATAATAACATGAGATGTTAAATAAATGATTATGTACCTAAAGTATTGTTTAATTTTTTTATAAATAGGCAACCTTCACAAAAATCACATCAGTTTAAGCTAAAAATGGGTCGTGTTAACAACACAATTGATAAATTTGGGCGCCAAAAATTTAATGAGCAAAATCAAATTGTTCTTGTTGGACAACCAGGAGTTGGATTTAGATTGACCGATGATAGTCAATATGATATACAAGGGAAATCTCTAACTAATGTAGCACCACCAAAGAATCCTGGGGATGCCGCTAATCAGGAATATGTTCTTGAACAAAGGCGTGAAATTATTAAACAACTTAGTGAATTAGTGAATAATGATGTTTTGCAGTATGTTAAAAAATACCTTAATGAAATGAATAAAAAGCTTGCTGAAAAGGTGAATGAAGATTTACAAGGGAAATCTCTAACTAATGTAGCACCGCCAAAGAATCCTGGGGATGCCGCTAATCTGGGATATGTTGTTGAACAAAGGCCTGAAATTATTAAACAACTTAGTGAATTAGTGAATAATGATGTTTTGCAATATGTTAAAAAAGAACTTAATGAAATGAATAAAAAGCTTGTTGAAAGGCGAATGAAGATTTCTTGCAATCTGTTACAAAAAGACTTAAGGAAATTGATTCCAAATTGTTTAATCAAGAAAAAGCTATTCAGCGTATACGTATTACGCGCATGTAGTGAAAGAAAAAAGTCTATTCTGTGTATGGTGACCTCGATTTTACATCGGATATGAGAGTGGAGGGGGTTTGAAGGTCACCTAACAGATACAAATAGAGGCACAAAAATTTCTTGTTTCAGTCTGTATCTCAGTACTTCCAGAATCCTACATAGTAATTTATTTCCTCAAAATGCAGTCACCAAAAAGTGAACTTCAAATTGTAGTTGTTCATCCGTTCTCTGTAAACGGTCGTCAGATGTGTGCCAATTGCGAAAATTGGAAATTTATTAGTGGAATAATGGGTTTCTGTGAATGGTGTCAAAATGAGTACCTTAAAAAACAGGATGAAATCACCGCAACAAATATCTCGCGAAAATTCTAGTGAATCTCTGCAAAGTCTCGCTGTCTCAGTGGGAGGTTCATCAGAACATAATAATCACTACACGCCGGAATTCAGCCAAGAAGGGCAGCGCTGGACTTCTTCAAGCAATTTTGAAGATCTCGAAATAATTAACGAATCACCGCAAAGTCCTGTTTTCTTAGAAGGGGGAGGAGGTTCATCAGAACGTAATAATAGTGAGACCATGGAATTCGGCCAAGAAGGGCAGCGCTGGTAATTCCGAAAAAATAGAGACAATTTAGATATAGTGTAAAAGTTTCTTATGATAGTCATGTAATTTTAAATTTATGTGAATAAGTGCGTTTTTCTAATGATAGTGTGGATGTATTATTTAAATCTTAATAAAAATCTTTTTGTACTAAATATGTTTATTATTCACCATACATTTGAATTAACAAATCGCTCTTGATATATATTATTTCTGTGGTTCCGTTCTAAAAACCTCGCTAGCATTGCATCCATTTTTCCAATTCTCCTTTGAAAACGATATCTATCAAGTATTAGTTGCTGAAAATTACTTTGACGGGCTTGTCTATATGCAAAACACCAAACAGACATACGGTGGATAATATTTCTTTCTTCGTCAAATCTTTCTTGCTTCATGGTGTATTGTAAAATGAATTTTTATTAGTTATGTTAATTATATATAGGCTGAACATAAAGAGAGTGAATTAGTTTTAGTTTAAAATGGGCCGTGTTAACAACACAATTGATAAATTTGGTCGACAGAAAACTCTTGTTTGTAACAACGTATCGCGAGGGTTGCCCGGAATCCGATTTAAACTTACTTCAGATGGACATTTTGATTTAGAGGGAAAATTATTAAGGAATGTTGCCCAACCGATAAATGAGAATGATGCTGCTACCAAAGAATCTGTCCTTACGGAAGTTCATCAACTTGGTTCGCAGATAAATACCATACTTAGTTATGTGCTAGTACCAGTTTTTCAAAAAATGTTTGAAGATAATGAGGCCAAAATTACGTACCTTAAGGAAAAAATGTATCAAATTCACCCGCATGCTGCACGGTATAGCACAACGAAGATAAAGGATCCAAAAAAACCAAAATGGAAACCAACCTAGATGAAGTTCTTTTTGAAAACATAATTATACTGTTACATGTAATAAATTAAAAATAAAACGCATACTTATGAAAAGCAATGTTTATTATTATTATTATTATTAATGCATACATACGTAACGTAAAACCTATTTGATAATATTTATACAATATCTGATTTGTCGATCCAAGAATTAAATTGATTTGGAAAACCTAACCATTTTACAAACAATTGATCGTTTTGATTTTTCTTGCGTTTTCTAAGAATTTTCTCAACTAAATAAACACCAGGGCTAGCTGTCTTTTGCAGTTCTGCTTCGTAAAAACATCCTTTAATAGGTTGACCTTCTAATGATTGCAGCAAGTATGTAGGTGGATTTGTAATATTAACTTTTGCTATTTCAAACAGTTCCGTTGACCAGGAAGGCGTATATCCTTTGTCAAATACACCTTTGTACTTGCTAATGCGAACAATGTCACCCAAATGAAATTTTTTTTTCTTCTGAACAATTTTCAAATAGTCATATGCTTTAATAGGGGTATCCTCTTTTACACTGTTAGGCTTCATTCCAATGGTGCGGTGTTTAGTGTTATTATAGGTCTTCGTTATAGCTGATAATATTTGTAACCATCTGTATGAACCTCTAGCCGAGAATTGTTTATATAACTTATTTTTCAAAGTTCTTATAACACGCTCAACAATTGCCGCTTTTTTCGTGCTATATGTGGAATAATGGTTTATATTATATTTTTTCATGAGTGCTTGAAAGGTGCTATTATAAAATTCCTTTCCTTGATCACTCTGTAAATTGTTTGGTGCATATGATGCTTCTTCAATGATGCTTTTCATGGCATTCGTAACTTCAACACCAGTCTTATTCTTAACTGCTTTGGTGTACACGAATTTGGAGTAATAGTTTATACATACAACAATGTAATGGTAACCATCATTGTCAGTAGCATATTGCTGCATTTCCGCCAAATCAATTTGCCACAAATCTCGATATCCTTTTATGACCGTACGTCTTCTAACAAAATTTTTTCTTGCTGTCCTATGTAATTCATTTACGACTTTAATTTTTTTCTTGGCTAGGATCCATATTATAAGGTTGCACGTCTTATCAGACACTGAGGATGGCAACTACGTGCAAAACTTAATATATTATTCCTTCTTCTCGAAGCTCTTCCATAATAGACATAATCTCATTATCATGTCCGGTATGTCCAGCTACTTTTGACCCCCACAATAATCGTAATCTATCCACTAACTCCTTAGGTTTATTCCAATAAACATATTCAGATGATTTCGAAGAGAGATGCTTTTTTACTGGTAGTTGGATTTTGTTGTTGACTTTTTTTCTTCCTACACCCAGTTTAGTTTCCGTAATTAGCGGTTTTATGATTCGTAAATATTTTCTCCATCGGGTTTCCCTTAAACCACGTTTCTTGTCATAACCGTCGTAGGCCGCATCCGTCAATTTCAAAATGGTTTGGTATTTTCGAAGTACATCTAGACTAATTTCGTCTTCATTATCTAGGGCTGGTGGATTTTTTAGAAAAATAAAATCGTAAAGCTCAGCTGTTCCATCGAATTCAGCAATGTTTGTTTTGTTCCTGTATAACACCATCTTTCCGTTTGTTAGAAAACGAACCACCAAGTTGCCAATATATTTTGTTGATTTATTTTCTTTTTTACCAAAGCGAACACCATACACGGTATCATAATGGGATGGCTCCAATTGTAATCCATTTAAATAATCTTGAATAGTTTTTGCGGCTGAACTGCTACCACTTGATGTGTGTGGTGATGTGTAAGATGATGTTATCGTTGATGGGGAAGGGGTTTCGAACAGTGACTCACGATTTCCACGTTTTGGTGTAGGAATTTGTTTTTTTTGCGAAATCGGTGTAGATGTTTCAAAATCCGCTTCTGTTGGATGTTCTTCAAACATTTTCGCTATTCCCACCGAGCTGCTGCTGCTGCTACTCCGACTTTGTGGTTTAGTCGTAGTACTTGATTTTTTAGTTGCGTACTGCTGCTGCTGCTGCTTTACGGCTTTAGATATAGATTCTAGTGGTTTAGAAACTGGTTCATAAAACTTTTCCAAATCATGTTCATTCTGCACTTTAGCTGCTTTAATTTGTTTAAATTTTTTTCTAACCGCATTTGTAGTTTCCAGTAGCTTTCGTTTTAATTCGATTTCTTCATTCATGATGCTTTCAAAGCACCGTTCAACGATGAAATGATTATCCAAGTTATTATTATAGGAATATATAACTATCGAATCCCTTGCGGTATCTGCCTGAATTTACATCACTATCCTTGTGAATAACTAAAAAACCATATTTATTATCCCAACATTTAGCACACATCTTTTGAAATTGAGTAAACGTCAGGTCGGGTGAAACATGATCAGAAAATATATGTTTCATATTCATCTCATCGTGTTTAAACATAATAATGAAGTTGGCATTATCCCGGACGAGCTGCTTAGGAACACGAGAATACGTTTGCGCCAAGTAAAAGGTATCCACATTTTTGTGACGTCCCATGCTAAAATACGATCTTATAACGTCCTGTTTCTCACACATAACGTCATCAAAAATAAATATTGAATTAGGTTTAGCATCTGACGGTTCCACAATGTTATTTGCGTCGCTAAAAGCGTAGTAGCCAAGACCTTTGATTGGTGATAAAATTTTCTTTAAATATTCATATTTTGGTTGATAGAGCGACTTTGAGTAGATATAAACATTTTCGAAACGCAGTCCCGAGGGGTGAGTAAGCAGCGAAATCATAACATTTGTTTTTCCACAGTTTGAAGGTCCTATTAATAATCCACGAATAGATGACGGTAGCAAAGGACCATGTCTTTTAAATAATTTTTGTTCTAGTCCAGATCCGACCTTTACATCGAGATTATCGACGGTGAAGTTTTTGTTTAAGATTGACGATACGCATCTTAACAAAATCTATATTTTATACTGAACTTTCACGTAAACTATCATTCAGATGTCGCTCGTCAGACGAAGTAGACGGTCTCGTTTATCAAGTAAGACTGGAAGCGGTATTGTTAATTCAGTAATTAATAGGCTACCGTTCGAGTTACACATTCCCGGCTATCAGTATTGTGGGTCCGGGACGAAAGTAGTAAAACGTGTGGCAAGAGGAGATCAAGGAATTAATTCTTTGGATGTCGCATGCAAAAAACACGATTTAGCCTATTTGCGTAATAGTGAAAATTTAAGTGCTCGCCACCAAGCAGATCAGGAACTCGAGCAAAGCGCGTGGAAAAGTAAAATCTAAAGACTCTAGCGCTAGTGAAAAAGCTGCAGCTTGGTTGGTAACCAACATTATGAAAGCGAAACAACGTTTTGGTATGGGTGTATCATCATCAAAATCGAGAAAAGCATCCATTCGAAGTAAACGTCGCTTCCGGCGCCGCCGCCGCCACACTAAAGGTAAAGGCGTCGGTAAACATAAGCGAGTACACAAAGTAGCTTTTGGATCATCTATTAGACGACGCGTTCGATCAGAATTGTTAAAAGCTGGTGGGAAAAAACTTATCGAGAAAAATATCATGAAAGCATCGAAAATAGCTGCAGTAGCTGCACGTAAATCCCTAAGAATAGCCGGTGGCAAACGAAAAATTCGCACGCCTAGAATCATTCCAATTCCAAAGACTGGGGGGATATTACCGTTAATACCAATATTAGCAGGACTATCGGCCTTAGGTTCATTAGCTGGTGGTGTAGCTGGAATCGTGCGTGCCGTAAAAGCAGTAAAAAAGTCGAGTGCAGAAAAAATAGGTACCGGCTTACATCTAAGTTCAAGAGGAAACGGATTATATTTGAAACCATATCGCACAGGTTTGGGATTATTTATAAACGGCAACGGTAAAAATAAGAAATCAAAAAACTAATAGAATCCCTACCTCAAAGACCACTATCCAATATTGATATAGAAAAGTACGCCCTAAAAATGAAAATACCACACTTTCGAGGCGTATATATGAGAGATTCATTACCTGTACGCGGTCCCAAACGTTATGAGGCCGCCATTATAAATTTGGATAGTATGTCGGGTGTAGGGACTCATTGGGTAGCATATAGAAAAAGCAATTCTGATGTAACATACTACGATAGTTTCGGTGATTTACCCCCACCTATGGAATTGGTACGATATCTGCAGATGGGTTCCGAAGCGACGAAGAAAATTTACTATACATACGACCGTCAACAAGAATTTGGAACAGTCTGGTGTGAACATTTATGTTTGAAGTTTCTTTTACAATCATAAAAAGTATGTCTTTGACACCTCAAATGGAACGTGACAACTACACCAAAATGTTGCTATCACTTAAAGCCTATCGTGAAGTCGGAGGATTACAAAAAATGACAGCCGAACAGTTAGAAAATACGCCCAAAGAAGTGTTGATTGCATTAGCTCCAAATGAAATAGCACTAGTTTGGGATAGGTTACCTTTTCGATGAGTGAAAAATCCAATATGGCGGTCGTAAGAAAAAAGAAAGTTGATGATGGTTCCACTAAAGTATGGCCAAGTAGGCATATTCTATGTAAAAAGTGGCAATGAAAATGTGTTTACAGATTTAAAAAATATTGGGAAATAAAAAAGTTACAACCGATCTAAGAAAATGCAACATTTTAGTTTTTTCAAAATATCTCAAAAACCAAAAGAACCAGAATCGACCCGCAAGTACCAATAAACTACTAACATAATTGCCTAAAACTTTCTCCATTTAACCGTCTTTCTATCTCTTATAGTTTCCGAGATCGCAATACTGTCATCACCAATTTCGGGCACCCTGTATACTGTTTATCAAAGTCATCTAACAATTTTTGCTGGTTGTGATGCAATAATACCAACATATAATAACCTTTTTCAAATGGGTTCAAATTACACAGATTGGTTATAATTTGAAAAAAGTTTTCCTTAATATTAACAAAACATTTTGCATACTGCAAAGTATCGTCATAATAGCTTCTAAATTGCAAACGTTCGACTAAATTTAATCTATAGTTAATTAAATGCTTAATGCTAACAATAGAATTTATATCATTGTAAGAAAACGTGAAGGTTACATCATTACTTCTAAGTCTAAATAATCGATCGTTCAAAAGGATAGCACTGGATACGGTAAAATTTTCCGATGAAAACATCAGCGTTGTTGTCACACTTCCATCAGTATCGGCAATCATCTTGTCAATAATCTCCAAAAACTCGATCCAATCAGAATGGCTGAGGGAGAGCTGATGATGTTCGGGTGTTGTTGTTGTGGTTAGTTTTACACTTGGCATCATCCCCCTGGCAACACTGAGACCCACAATTACTGTAAAATTACCAGTAGGATAGCAAAATTCACCCAAAAGTTTCTTCTCGTTGCTAATTTCTCGGTTACTTGGGAGAATCATACTGTCTAGATATGTCCAATAGGCTGATGAGCTTCGGGAACTATCGTCTTCTTCTATCAACTCAGGAGCAGCAGCAGCGGTACAACTAGCCATGGTTAGGTTGGGTTGGGTTTGATTGGAGACTTAGTGCCCTGGGAGCACTAAGGGGGGCGCTGCGGGGATAGCGAAGGCCGTTAATGACGCTCAAAGTGCCAAGGAGAAGTTAAAAGAATCTAAACGACACAACGAAACTATGGAAGCGATTGCATTGGGAAGAAAGGGTAGCGGCCTATATTTAAAGAAACACAAAACTGGCTATGGATTGTTTTTACGAAAAATGCCAAAAAACTACCAATAAAGCTAACTGAAAAGCCGTTATCCGATCACGATATTAATTTGTACGTCACTCGATTAAAAATGCCGCATTTTAGAGGAGTATTTATGCGAGACACTTTACCGGACGCTCCCCTCAAAACATAGTGGGGTGTTATTAATTTGGATCGGAACACAGGATTCGGAACACATTGGGTAGCTTACAAGAAACACGGTAATCGAGTTGTTTATTTCGATAGTTTTGGCAACTTGAAACCACCCAAGGAATTTGTCAAGGACATGAAAAATGTTAAAATAGATTTTAATTCCGAACAGTACCAGAATTATGGAATGACAAATTGTGGACATCCTGCTCTAGCATTTCTCTACGATGAAACTTTATAAATGCAGGTATTGATGCTTATTGACATCAGTCATGTCACAGACATTCACGTTAAAAGGTCGCTCTCACCGACTTGAAGCATACTTTGTACCTCCCATAAAGCTCGATTCCAGGTTTGATTACTCTTTAGCATTAATTTCGCTAAACACTTGGAACACAATCCCTAATATAGAAGAGGAACGAAACAAGTTTTATTGCATTGTCAGTAATCAGGAGGCGCGAGTATTGGAAATACCAACAGGGTCCTACGAGTTGGAAGATATCGAACAGTTTCTACAACGTAATCTAGATCCTAGTGCTTCCGCAGATGAACGGAATCGCATCTTATCGCTTAAACCCAATAACAATACGTGAAAGTGCGAGTTAACCAGTGTCTACGACACAAACTTTAAGCCAAAAGACAGTATTGCAAAGTTGTTGGGATTTTCATCTCAACTGTTAAAGTCTGGTAAATTCCACGAATCAGATCAACCTGTGGATATTATATAAGTTGTTACTATTAGAGTAGAGTGTAACATCATTTCCGGCTCGTATTACACAAATAATCCCTCACATACTCTTTACGAATTTTCACCAACTGTTGATCCCGGCTACAGTATAAATATCGAACCAAGGAATCTAATCTATTTACCTGTGAACCAAAAAAGCATCTATAACATTACTCTCACGCTAGTAGACCAGGATTCTAGACCTCTTAATTTTCGAGGTGAAAAAGTAGTAATTCGACTAGAACTGAGACGAAATGGTTCTAGTATTTAAAAGGTATTTAGACACTAATACCTCAGCTAACAGATCATTCAGTGATCAGAAGTCGAAGGGGTCACTTACGTTTTCAAATATATTATATTTGCAGTCTAGAAGCAGTCATTACCGCTACCATGTCAGAAAAACTTCAAATCTTCAATCAGATCAAGAGCGATGAGTCGGTTATTCGCGAAGAATGGCACACTTATCACCCCTTTACCAACTCCTTTAATAACAATGATGAAATCGAGATTGTTATCAATCAGCAAGATGTCTTGTTGGATATGAGTGAAGCTCAACTCTACATCGAGGGCACGTTTAAGGTGGAAGCAGACACCACCGATAAGACCGGTACTTGCGATCTAACCAATAATGCTGGAGCCTTCCTCTTTGGAAATATTTCCTATGAAGTTAATGGTAAGGAGATTGAAAAGATTCGAGATCCGGGTATTGTTAACACAGTTAAAAATATGCTATGTTTAAATGAGCAGGAAAGCCGTGCTCTAGACATAGCTGGATGGAATTGGCCTAGTGGAACTATCAATACCTTGGACGAAACTTCTAAAGACTTTAATTTTCGCATACCACTTTCAATATTGTTTGGCGTGTTTGCCGATTACCATAATGTATTAATGGGTAAACAGAAAATTAAACTAGTTCGTGCTCGTCATGACGACAACTGCTATAAGTCCACTGGTACTAAGAAGGCAACAATAACGTTAAAAACGGTTGACTTGAAAGTGAGACATATTTAACTGAGTGATGCAGTGAAATTAAGGCTTTTGGACGAAATTGCAAAGAACAAACCGATATATATATATATATATATATATATATATATATATATATATATATATATATATATATATATATATATATATATATATATATATATATATATATATATACTAAGGGATGTGTATTCGTGACTGAATAGTTAGAAAAAAGGATTTTTTTCTTGGGTAGCAGTCAAAATGCAGGTGGCCAATTAATTAATTCTTTATTGCTTAGTCGAGCTTTCGAGTTTCAATTTAACCCTTCTTCAGGACACACTACAAAAGTTACAAAACACATTGTCAGGAAACACAGTTCCCATACAATCAAAAATTTTTTTATTTTACAAACTTACCAATGTGAATTATTTTAAAAAAGGAATACAAAAATACTTCGCAGAAATGTTGCTAAACATATTTATGACATTCTACAATTGAAAAACTTTAAAAAATTGGTTCAAGATTGGCGATGATTGTCGAATAATTAATTACTACATTTTGGTTGCTGGATGATGAATGAGCAACAGCTGGTCATTTAAAAATTGATTTGACGTTTGACAGAACCACGAATGTTAGGTTGTGTTCAAACTCGAAATAAAGCGCGGCGAATTAAAAAAATTTTTAAGAAAATTTTTGTACTGAAAAATGATGTCCTGCGCATTCACCAACAGTGGAAAACGCAAAAGGTATGTAAGAACAATGTGGAAATACAAAAAACTTTTCTAAAAAATATAATGTTCACACAAAAGAGAAAAGAAAAGAAAACTAGATAGATGTGTCTTCCTGTAAGGAACTGAATTTTTCTTTATGTAATTTGAGTAAGAAGGAATAAATAGTGCTGAGGTTTTGGATATCTGTTTTCTTATTCATGCAGTGGTCGGCGCCATGAATGTGTACCATTTCTAAGAACAGTCTTTTGTAATAGTTATTGGATTTTGCCAGAACTTTAGGTTCAGCAAATCTCATTTGGTGGCCTTCTTTTATTACATGTTCAGTCAATGCAAAAGAAGGCCACCAAATGAGATTAGAAAAAAATAAAGAAAAATTCAGTTCCTTACAGGAAGACACATCTATCTAGTTTTCTTTTCTTTTCTCTTTTGTGTGAACATTATATGTTTTAGAAAAGTTTTTTGTATTTCCACATTGTTCTTACATACCTTTTGCGTTTTCCACTGTTGGTGAATGCGCAGGACATCATTTTTCAGTATAAAAATTTTCTTAAAATTTTTTTAAATTCGCCGCGCTTTATTTCGAGTTTGAACACAACCTAACATTCGTGGTCCTGTCAAACGTCAAATCAATTTTTAAATGACCAGCTGTTGCTCATTCATCATCCAGCAACCAAAATGTAGTAATTAATTATTCGACAATCATCGCCAATCTTGAACCAATTTTTTAAAGTTTTTCAATTGTAGAATGTCATAAATATGTTTAGCAACATTTCTGCGAAGTATTTTTGTATTCCTTTTTTAAAATAATTCACATTGGTAAGTTTGTAAAATAAAAAAATTTTTGATTGTATGGGAACTGTGTTTCCTGACAATGTGTTTTGTAACTTTTGTAGTGTGTCCTGAAGAAGGATTAAATTGAAACTCGAAAGCTCGACTAAGCAATAAAGAATTAATTAATTGGCCACCTGCATTTTGACTGCTACCCAAGAAAAAAATCCTTTTATATATATATATATATATATATATATATATATATATATATATATATATATATATATATATATATATATATATATATATATATATATATTCCGTTTAGAAACTGGGCAATACATGAACTGCCTGCTTTGAGAACAACAAAGCGTGATATTTGGACCGTTAAGACCACGTCTGAGAGAGCTAGATACGTCATTGTATTTTTTACGAAGAAGCGAAAAGATAACTCTCAAGCTGATTGTACCTACTTTGATAATTTAGACATCACCGACGTTAAGTTGCATTTAAATTCTGAAGTTTACCCCTATGAGTCGTTAAACCTAAACTTTGACAATAGACAGTTTGCAGAAGCCTATCAGATGTATTCGGACTTTTAAAAACCTATTTGGGAAAACAACGGTATGAGCCGCTCTTGGATTTTCTCGCTTTCGCTAGTAGAACCCTCTTTGTTATTGACTGTTCCAAACAAAATGAAGCCCTCAAGAGTAACACTATTGACGTTAAGTTGGAGTTTCAAAGTTCAGAAAACTTTTCCGATGAGTCACTTGCCTTTTGTATAATTATTCATGATCGAGTGCTTGAGTATCAGGCTTTAACAGGTCAAGGACGTGATCTGTTGTAGTCAGTTACCATTCAACCCAGACACGATGAAGTTTGTTGTGGTTGACGTTCAAGGATTCAGCGTTCCAGAATTTCAAGCTAAAGAATTGGCTATTTACGATAGAAAGCAAATAAAGAACTATCTTTTTAAACCATTTAAACCGTTTTAAGAGCTGTCCTATGATTGCCAGAACCAAGCAATGTTTCTATATGGGAACCGACACTACAATTCGGGTGAAACCGATTACAATGAACTTCACCGCATTAGCTACAACGATCTACGAGATGTCGATGTCATCTATGTGAAGGGACATGTAAAGAAGGCCTTCTTACTTGAAACTTTTTCCACGATGAAATATCTTAAGAATATACCCGATATTGTTAATTTAGAATTTACTAGGGACAGTGTTAATGTACCAAAATTATCTCTAAGTAAAACCACTTGTTCTTATCATGTTTAGAATATTGTACTTGTAGTGCTAAGAATTCAAAAATCTTGTATGATTATATTTATGATTTTATACCTAAATAAAGAAGTTAAACTGTATTACATGTTTAATTTTATCCTATATTATTAGAACCCCTTGAGAAATTTGGGCATTTAGTCTCGAGCTTATGACAAAGACAGTCGACTTATCAGTTAAATTAGACGAGCATTTGAAAAAAATACGCAAGCTGAAAAGAGACATTAAGTTTTACAAAGAAAAGAAATCTTTGGTTAGAATATTTTTAAAACTTACCATTTAAACTTACCAATGGCTACCTCCTCTTCCAGCTGGGATAAGGTGTTTGAATCTCCTTCTAGATGTCCTGATGTTCCAGCGATAGTTCTTAACACTAAGCCTAACCGAGTTTACGAGATTGATGACTTTATAGCTGCCATTTTTACTACTACAGAAGAGGAACGCAAACAAGTAATTTTGGATACTATTGGTTATGGCAAAATTTCTTTCTCTAGTGATGAATTTGAAGAATTTTTAAGCACTTTTGATTGTTTCAATACCCATTGGGTAGATATATTTATGATAATTGGACAGTACACGCTAGTGTTTCATCGCAATGGCGATAAGAGAAGTCTCAAGTTTGAAGACGCCGCAACAGACAAGTATCTATTTCTATGGACGGAGAAGCTAAACACGTATTTGCAAAACATGTTTATGAATTGTATAAGTTTACTATTGAATATTATACTGTTGCTAAATAGATAGTCTAATGTCAATTTGTTTTTTCTTTGTTCTAACTAAGGAAATAAGACGCCAATATAAACACAAAAAACAAGCATTTATTAACGTGTAAAAATTAAAAAAGTAAAAAAAGTGTCCGAACAGTGGTATGTAAATAGAGTAAAATAAACAAACAATACAAAAATAAAAAATGGGGTAAACTTAGGTAAAATATACATATAAAGTAAATAGGTAAATACATTAAATAGGGTAGACTGGGGTGAAATAAAGGAATACAATAAATAGGGTAGACTCGGGTGAAATAAATGAATACAATAAATAATAAACTAAATAAAATATATGCCTAATCTAATATCACAGCCTCTAAAGTTACACATTTAGCTACCAAAAGTCTTAGCTCATGGAATTTCCGATGATTCCTTATACTTTACGATATCTCAATGACCCCAAGCAAGCATGTTCACCAAGTCACCGGGAATAAGATAACGCTTATCGTCCGCGTGTGATGGTGCTACCTTATTTTTAAGTTCGACATACATATCGTGTAAATGTGAACGGAAAGTGTTCATCTGTCGATGAATGTGAGTTCCTTCTACGTCAACCGCCTCCCTATAATCGTCAAGAGTCAGTTCTTTCTGGGTGACGTAAGTCAGGAACTCCCTTAGCTTTTTTCGTTAACTCTCCCTCCACATTAACACAATATGCTTTCGCCCCGGTACCGTAGAAATCCCAAATGATTTTTCCTGCATACTCATCTTTCATTTTACCCAAAATCGATTAGTTTACAGGAACATCATGTGGGTTATCTTGTGAGTAATTGGATGTATCGAAACTATCTAAATTTTGTTTCGTGTCATTATAGAAATTTTCGGTTGTAATTTTTAAAACAATAGAATCGGTGTCAGTGTAGACTAATACCGCGTTGTTGCCGTATTTTGGCTTAATATACCCGTACAGAAAGTCATACATAATAGTCTTGGATATTTCCAAGATGCTAAAACCTACGTAAATAGGTTTATTATATGTGACTTTTTGTTTTTTCATCTGGATAGCTACCAGGTTCTCGTTGAAAATAGTGCGGTCTTTAAAATGAGGTTTCGAGATTAACGCTTCGGCTCCCAACCTTCCGCCAATATTTTCCAAATGAGCAACAAGTTTAACAACTACCCGTTTCTCCACATTTTCCATCGTTTTACCAAACACGGCGTTGTTCATAAGTTTAAAGATATCTATCTCAAACTTATTTTTCGCTTTATTGCGCATCGCTGTGTTCAGATCGATATTTTTCTTAAGCCATGGCAATTGGTCAAAACTTAATACGCGATGAATTTTTGTGAGCTTAAGCCCATGATCTAAAGCCTGACGCAAATTTTGATAGTGAATTATATATTTACTTTTAGACTTTAGACTTTGGAATTAATTTTTTAATTTCCTTAAATTTGGATTCTGGAGAAGCAATGGATTCTGGACAAAAGAGTAGTTCGTTGTGTAAATAATGCAACTGTTCGGGATATTAGTAGAGTGTTTGTGCCGGTTGTCCATCAATCCAAATCCCAATCCAAATCCCCCCACTCTTCACCCCACCAAATCCCCCCACTCTTCACCCCACCAAATCCCCCCACTCTTCACCCCACCAAATCCCCCCACTCTTCACCCCACCAAATCCCCCCACCAAATCCCCCCACTCTTCACCCCACCAAATCCCCCCACTCTTCACCCCACCAAATCCCCCCACTCTTCACCCCACCCCCTCTCCTCTCCCCTCTCCTCTCCTCTCCCCTCTCCTCTCCCCTCTCCTCTCCCCTCTCCTCTCCCCACTCCTCTCCCCACTCCTCTCAGGAGCTTCCAAATGAGCTTTCAAAACTATTCCTCCTACCACTTTTATTGCTATAAATTCTCAATATTTACAGTATTTAACACAATTCAGATCATGTCTGTAGCAGTCCCTATTGATCTCTCCTGGGACGCAGAACATTACGAAAGCTATAATCCACAAGACTACATAGAAAACAATTTAATAATAATAAATCCACCTCCCAACCTATCTAAGAGTGCTAAAAAAAAGTTTCGAACTGAACAGATAAAGAAAGTTCAAGAATTGGAAACAGAAAAGGAAAAGACTGAAAAGAAAGAAAAACTATGTCTTGCCCAACAGCAAATGTAATGTTTAGTCATGTAAGCGGAAAGAAAACCTTGCAGGATTTTACTACAGATGAACTAGAAATGTTACCTTTGGAATATCTAATTAATTATGCAGATCCTTTGGAACTCTTGGATGTATGGGGGAAATTACCAATGTCTTATAAATCAAGTTTTGATCTTCAAATTAAATTGCCATGTTTTATACATTACAATCGTCCTGACTGGAGCACACAATTCGATGGTCCTCCTGTATCTCAGAAATCATGTTTCATGTGCAATAGAAACATAAAGTAGAATAATGTAGATTAGCTCACTGTTATTTTTTCAAAAATAAACCTGTATTTTAATAAATGAATTTTTCATAAATGTCAAACAAATAATTAGAAGTATTATTCATTAATCCACCTATCACCAATCACCCTACCAAATCCCCCCACTCTTCACCCCACCACTTCCTCCTCTCCATACCCCACCGCTACTTCCAAGCCATATTTAAAGCTATAACAAACCATTTTTGCGGTTAGTTATGTATCCTAAGTGGTTCAGTATTACTACATATAACTTTAGTGTTTTATCAAGGTGTCGTTGTTTAGTTTGCAAAAACCTAATTGTTAAGAGTAATAGTGCTTGTATACAGTATTGTACAAATTGTTGTGAGCTGAGACCAGTGAAAATATCTGAAGAAATTTGTTGACTTTTATAAAAGAAGAAAATGCTAAAACCTCAACAGAAAATAAAAGTGTTGGAACTCCAATATCATCTTATTAAAGTAAAATACAGACTTTTTCAGAAAAATTATGGTAGTGAAATACTAACATTGTATGATGAAGCTATTATTTTATGTGATAATCTACTAAAGGAATCTATAACAGTTAAACATTTTAATGATCATTTGATGATAATAAATTTGGGATTAGATTCACATAAATCCTATAATGCAATGAGAAGAATGATTGCTGAAGAATAAAATCCATTACAACGTTAAGTTCATACAGTTCGTCTTCTCAGTTCATTTGTGATTTTAGAGAAGCACTATGAAGAAGGTTACATTTAACGAAAATATGAATAAAATCCATGTATTGTTTGCATGGAAGTTTGCTTACAAAGCAGCACGTGAGAGTGATTATGAGCAGTATGTATTGGATCGCTACCGCTTTCAAAATAGACTTCAATATGCTGAGAACCTCCTAAAGGATGTTTTGGATGAAAATTATAGGAAGAAAATATACGATGAACGTTTTAAATAATTTTTGTTTTATTACAAACAATTCAAGCTCATATCCTCCCACCTCGACCATGTGGTCTTGACTTGCAATACTGAGTGGGGGAATATCTATAAATTTATACGCACACGGTTTCTAAAACATTATTTGCTAGAAATAATACATAAATATGATTCAAAAACGAAAGCTGGTTGGTTGCAGAAAATCGGTGAAAAAGCTTAAACAAGAAGACAGAAGCAGATGCCCTGTTTGTTTATATTCCATGAGAAGAGAAGAAATTTGCACACCCAATTCGTGCACCCACAAATTTTGTATAAAGTGTTTAACAGAGTGGACGAAAACAAACGCACATTGTCCTCTTTGCAGAAGATTCTATTTCTCAATTGTTTTAAAAGAGACTAAGGAAAAGATTCTTGTGAAGAAAAATGACAGTGCTGATCAAGCTCTAGTGATATTGTTGTATATAAGTGACATGAATTTAATATAGATATATCAGAAGTAAATAAAACCATGTTGTTAAATATAAAGTTTCTTTATTTTATTTTATTATATTACATCTTTTTTTAATATACAAGAATTGTGTGATTTATCCATTCCCAACCATTTAACATAAACTTTATCTCCCTTTTTTCTTAGCACCTTTTCCACGAGATACACGTTTGAATGTTTGACTTTCTGCAACTCCGGTTCATAAAAACTACCTAAAATTATTTCATTTTTGTCATCTGTCAGCAAATATGTTCTTGGGTTGGTTAATTTAATTTCTTTAATTTGAAAAATTTCATTTGACCAGTTTGGTGTATATCCCTTTTGAAAAACCTCCCTGTATTTACTAACCCTAACATAATCCCCTTGTTTAAATTTTGATTTTCTGGGGTCAATTGTTTTTATATTATTATAAGTTGATTTTAGAACATCTTTTTCATTTTCTTCATTTATATCTATAGGTTTTAATCCTGTTGTTCTATGTTTAGTTGTATTATACTTAAAAACAATATTATTTAGGATATCCAACCATTTATAATTGCCTTGCAAGCTAAACTGTTTCCACATGAGAGTTTTTAATGTTCTGTTGACCCTTTCAACAATCCCCGCTTTGATAGTGGAATATGTACTGTAGTGATTAATGTTATATTTTTCCATTAATTTATTAAAGTTTTTGTTGAAAAATTCTCTTCCTTGATCTGTATGTATGTTAGTTGGAGTAGTTTTCGCAAGCTTTAAAATTTTTTCCATAGCTAAAGTTACTTCCTCAGCAGTTTTTCTTTTAACAGGTTGAACCCAAACATATTTGGAAAATGTGTTTATAACAACTAAAATATATCTATATCCTTTATTTAGTTTTGCATAAGGTATCATTTCCACCAAATCAGCTTGCCATAAATCGTTTAAATTTTTAATAATAACCCGTCGTCGTCTAAAATTTTTTCTAGCAGGTTTATGTAACTCGTTGACTAGATCTTCCTTGATGTTAGGTTGTGCAGACATGATAATTAAATGTTTAGTTTGTTACTTCTACAGGACATTTTATTAACAATTCACCATAAAAATCTTCTAAATGACTACCTTCAGGACGATGAAAAGAAAGAACATCCCCTTTCTTTAACCGAATACCTACAGGGTCGGTGATCTTTTTTCCGTTAATTTTTAAGAAAACATATTTTTTCGGGTATTCTCCAGAAATTATAGTAGCAGATTCCATAGGAAAAACATATGTAATTCGTTT
The DNA here is from genome assembly GCA_963971165.1 of Philopedon plagiatum. Taxonomy (NCBI): domain Eukaryota; kingdom Metazoa; phylum Arthropoda; class Insecta; order Coleoptera; family Curculionidae; genus Philopedon; species Philopedon plagiatum. The sequence continues at coordinate 77,972,582 of OZ020190.1, forward strand.
GTCTTGTAATAAATGGTAAACTCTATCGGATAGAGAGTAAATTCTCATGAAGGGTAACACCAAATTATACCAAAGTTTAACTGCACTAAGGTCAACAACTTTTATAATGTTATGTTCTTCAGATGAAAATTTATTATCCTTGCCAAAGATGTGGGAACCAAACTTGTCAATAGACATGGTTGTTGCCAGCGGTAGAATAAGGAATAAACATGTGAGAATTAGTATTTATTTAATTATTTTTGCTTCTCTTAGTTCTTCTAAAATCGATATTATTTCATTTTGATGACCAGTATGTCCTGCCATTTGCGAAGACATCAACAATTTCAATCTATCTATGATTTCGTTTGGATCGTCATAATAAACGTAATCTAATTTCTTTTTTGATAAATTTAACATAGCTCCCCCCTTTCCACTTTTTGTAGACAGATTTCTTGTAGAACGCGGTCTTTGTGGAGGTAACAAACGTGAAGTGCTTGGTAGAACTGCACGATAACCTGTCTCTGTTGTGCTTCCACGTTTTAATATACCTTTTTGTAATAAGTAAGGTTTAACTATTGTCAAGTATTTAATGTCGGTCGAACCTTGAATTTGACTATTAGGATCAAAATTTCGTCTATATGCATTTGTCCTATTCAAAACATCCATATAATTTTCCATATCATTTGATGTATAACCAACAGGTTCTTTTTTAAAAAGAAGCTCATACAATCCAGGTGTTCCCTCATACCTAACTCCTTCAACTTTAAAATCTTTTCCTATGAAATCCACCACAGAATTAGCAATCTTATATTTATCTGCATCAACATCATGGCTAAACCCATATTTGTTATCAAATTTGCCTTCCGTGTCTTTTATTAGCCCATCCACGAAAGGTCTTAGAAGTGAATGATATGCTTCCAAATATTCTTCATAAGCAGGTGTTCTTGTTAATTCTAAAACATCTTGTCGCAACTCACTTATAGTTGGTTCAATTGTTGTTTCAGGGCTTGATTCTCCTGTACGAGACTGTTGCGAATCTTCAAAAAATACTTCTTCATCTCCTAAAAGTGAGGGCATGTGTGTTGAAAGATATTTACTATATGCATTTGATTTCCTTTGATTAACCTCTGGCGTAGGAAATTGAAATTTTGGAGTCGAAACTAATTGTGGTGAATATACTTCTTTTTTAATGAACGGTTCTGTTTTAATTGTCTGAATTAACTCATGCAAAGGTTGAGTTATTGGTTTAAATTCTTTTTCCATACGAATTTCTTTATCAGATAAATCTGATTTTAAAGCTTTATACTTTTGTCTAACGGCTTGTCTAGTTTTTACCAACTCTTTCGCTGTTTTTTCGTCCATCTTTACAAAAGGTAGGTTGTATACTAGAAAATTATCGTTGTGTCAGAGAGTTATATAGTGGAAATAAAATTATCAAATCCTTTTCTATAGCGACCATCATTAAATTGGCAGTCTTTGTCAATAACGACAAAGTCATAGTTATGTTTCCAACACATTGAACACAAGTTTTTAAACTCCTGAAAGCTCATGTCACCATTTACATGATCATCATATATATGTTTCAAGTTTGTAGCATCCTGTTGAAAAATTGGCATTATCACGTATAAGTTGTTTAGGGATTGATGAATATGTTTGACACAAATAAAAACAATCTGTATTTTTATGACGTCCGAAACAAAAATAATCCCTCATAAGACTTTGATCAGTGCATACTATATCATCAAATACAATCAATGAATTTGGTTTTATTTCAGTGGGTGAAACAATATCCTCAGCGTTCGATGATTCAAAATAACCAATAAACTTTAGTGGAGCAAAAAGCCTTTTTAGATATTCATATTTTGATTGATATAAGGATTTTGAGTACACATATATGTTTTCAAATCTTAATCCATTAGGGTGTGTTATAAGAGAAATCATAACATTTGTCTTCCCACAACCCGATGGTCCTACTATTAAACATCTTTTACAGTTTCCACCAAATAATTGTCCATGTTTTCGATAATTATCATGACATAAATCAAAATTTTTTATCGGTAAAGAAAAATCTTGTTTTTTGATCTTCATTGTTTGAACATCACTATTTAAGTAAGGTTATTTGCGTTTTTAAATCATTTATATATAATGATTAGACATAATAATAATGTCATTCACTGCGTGGAAGGACAGAGAACAGGTAGTGGTTTATTAAATACTCTTATTAATAAATTACCAGTAGAGCTCCATATTCCTTCTTATAACTTTTGTGGGCCTGGTACAAAGTTAAATAAAAGGCTCGCCCGAGGTGATAAGGGAATTAATTTATTAGACGAAGCTTGCAAAGAGCACGATATAGCATATTCGGTATATTCCGATTTACAAAACAGAAATGAGGCAGATAAAGTATTAGCTAAAAAGGCATTTAATAGATTTAAAGCTTCAGATTCAAATCTAGCCGAAAAACTGTCATCCTTGGCTGTGGCCGGAATCATGAAAGCAAAAACAAAACTCGGTATGGGAATAAGAAAAAGAAGTCATAAACGCAAGAAAGGAGGTCAAATATCCTTTAACCAAGGTGTAAGAAAAGCACGTGAAGAGCTGGTTGGAAAAAAGTTTGCTAATATAAGAAATGCTGCCAGCACAGCTTTATCATCCATTAAAAAATTAAAAATAAAAGAACCTAAACAAAGAATTATTCCAATTCCAAAAACTGGTGGAATTTTACCTTTAATACCTATTTTTGCTGGTTTATCTGCTCTAGGAGCCCTAAGCGGAGGCGCTGCTGGCATTGCGCAAGCAGTAAATTCTGCCAAAAATGCACAGAAGAAGTTAGAAGAACAAACAAGACACAACAAAGAAATGGAAAAAATATCGATAGGGAAAGGGCTTTATTTAAAACCTTATAAGCAAGGGTGTGGTCTATATCTTAAACCATATTCAAAAAACTGTTAAATTTGCTACCTCGCCGACCTTTGACAAATATAGATTTATTAAAGTATGCAAAAATATTAAAGTTGCAACATTTTAGAGGTGTCTTTATGAGAAACAAGTTACCCAAAAAAATAAAAAAATATGAAACCGGTATTATAAATTTAGATGATGATATGGGGGAAGGCACTCACTGGACAGCGTATGTTAAAAATAATAATAACATAATTTACTTTGATAGTTTTGGAAATTTACGACCACCAAATGAAGTTATAACTTATTTCTATAGCGATGGTAGCAACAACAATATTAAATATAACTATGAGAAATATCAATCTTTTAATACCTCAACTTGTGGACAGTTATCATTACAGTTTATTTATAATAATACGTAACTGTGTTTCCATTTTATTCTTATTTCGACCATTATGTCGTTTACTATAGCTCTTTCCACAAATTCAGCTATACTTCAAGCAGATTTCCATCCACCTATTTACTTAGATCCTAACACTTCCTACGTTGTCGGACTTACCAACTTTGAAACTTTTAATGCAATACCAAATATTGATAAAAGTAATAATAAAGTATATTTTGGAAAAAATAATGAATTTTTAACAATTCCTACGGGAAGTTATGAAATGGACGATGTTAATAAATATTTACAGACTGAATTCCAAAAAAGAAATATTTCATTTCACCTCTATGCAAATAACAACACATTAAAATCAACAATAAAGTCTACTACAGATATTATTTTTAAAGATGGATAGGAAAACTTTTGGGTTTTAATAATGGGATAATATCTGGTGATGGAGTTCCAAGAACATCGCAAAATCCAGCAGAGATTGTAAAAGTTAATTCTTTATGCATAGACTGCAGTATCGCAGAAGGTTCCTATCTGAACGGAAAGCCAGTACACATTATTCATCAGTTTTTCCCTAATGTTAGCCCTGGATTTAAAATAATAGAAAGTCCCCAAAATATTATTTATTTTCCTGTTACAGTAAAAGTAATAGATAAAATAACAATAAAGGTAATAGACCAAGATTTAAATATTGTTGATTTTCGAAACGAAACTGTAACAATAAGGTTGCATATAAAAGAAGTATAATGGTTATCCTTTATAATAGAAAAACCTTCAATTTACCCACAAAAATTAATAAAAACTATAAGAAGACTAAATACCGTAAACCAAAGATTAGTAGAAAGAGAAACACACAAGGGATAACACCTGAAAATATAAGCTTTTTGAAATCTCTAGGTTTAAAGGTTTTAGTATAATGGATATCCTTAACGTAGCAGAAGGTCTTTTCATAGATAATTCAATTGTGCATTCCGAAGTTTATGGTTATGAACCATACCTACCTACAAAATTGGGAAATAATGATGAAATTATAATACCTGTTCATGAAGTAGACAAGTATACGCTTCCTTCCGAAAGCTTTCTTTACATAGAGGGTAAACTAACAAAAGATAATAATACTATCTCAAATACATTAAAATTGATAAACAATGGGATTGCATTCCTTTTTAAAGAAATGCGTTATCAACTAAACGGTGTTACAATAGATTCAGTTAGAGATGTTGGGTTAACTTCGACAATAAAGGGATACATGTCGTATAATAAAAATGAATGTAATAGACTTAAAAACGCAGGTTGGTTTCCTATGGAATCTTCACAAGTTGTTGACGCAACAACAGGATTATTTAATGTTTGCATTCCGCTTAAATTCTTAATGGGGTTTTTTGAAGACTACAAAAAAATTATTTGAAATGCCAAACAAGAACTTATTTTAGTACGAGATAATTCGGACAAAAATGCAACAATTAATACTGCAGATGAAAATCCAAAAATTGAGCTTACTAAGCTAACTTGGAATATACCTCACATTTCAGTAGCTATTCCTCAAGAATTAGCATTATCTAAAATAATTAATAAGAATACCGATATAATAATTGCTTTCCGGAGTTGGGAACTGATTGAATACCCAGAATTATTAAAAACTAATCGTCATAACTGGCCTGTCAAAACATCTACGAAAGTTAATACCCCACGTCATGTAGCAATTGCTTTTCAAAAAGACTTAAGGGATAAATCAACAACTGATATGTCTCTATTTTCCAACGTTAAATTACGAAACATCAAAGTATTTTTAAACTCTGAGAGATATCCCTACAACGATCTATTTTTAGACTTTGCTAAAAATAAATTTGCATCATTATATGAAATGTTCTCACAATTTCAAAAATCTTACTATGGAATAACACCTGAACCCATTTTTTCTCCAAAGGAATTTAATACTTATGCTCCTATCGTATATATCGATTGTTCACATTAGAAAGAAACAATTGAATCCGGACCTATTGTTATGAGAGTTGAGTTTGAATTACATGATGATCTTAAAGACAAAATATCTGCCTATTGTCTTATTATGCATGACAAAGTATTTAGTTACAATCCATTAACCAAAAATGTTAGACAACTTTAAAGCGCATGTCTAACTATATAAAATCAATGCTCTACTATTCTTTCCTACCATTATGGGTGAAGATCTAGAACTTCGAGTATCCTACTTTTTAAAAGAACTGAAAAAATTAAAACAACAACTACAAGAATATTCTGACAAGAAATCTATGATTAAACAATTCTCATTTTTGAAATTATGAGGTTATTAATTGTCGATGTGCAAGGATTTAACATAGAAAATAAGAAGTTTATTCCCAAAGAGTTGGCTGCCTATGATGGACACAAAATATGCCACTATATCTTTAAATCACCATTTGATATAAAATACCTACCACCTGACTTACATAAACAAGCTGTATGGTTAATGAAAAATCATCACTGTATTCCTTGGAATGAAAGATATACACCAATTCACAAATTTTCTGAAATAATCAAGAATCTAACAGAAAAGGCTGATCAAGTTTATGTGAAAGGGAGAGAGAAATCCGAATGCATCCGAAAATATTCATTAAAACCAGTCATAGAACTTGATGAAAATCCAAAATTACAAGAAGGAGAAGCTCATTGTTTTTATCATTCTAAATCACCATGTATATGTGCACTTACTAATGTATACAATTTATATAATAATTATTTAATGATTGAATAAAACACATAAATGAAATAAAGTTTTTTATTTGTTATAAATTAGGTTTAAAATACTTCTTGAATAATTTCAGGTGACAAAAACTTCTTTACTTCATCCAAATGCTCCTCAAATCCCATTTGTTTCATCGTGTACAGAAAAGACTTTAAATCAGAAGTATGTAAATATATGTTACAGGCTTCGGCAGCTTTTTCATACTTTCTACCCATTTCTATACATTCTTCATACGTATAAAATCTTTCAAATCCATACTCGGCTTCATAGGCAGCATCAAATTCTAAATTACTGAAGTGTTGTGATAGATTCTCTATAGCACTTGTTAGGTTATATGCTACTGGTTGAGATGTATATGCTAACCACATCTTGTTGGAGAATGTTCAGACTTAAAGTAAGTTCAGAGCTTTAAATATTAATTTAGGAGGTGGGGGGAATAAAAAGAAAAATATATTTATAAGTTTTTATTTTTAATACAACTTTTTACAAATTCATTACATGTAAATGTTTCTACATCCTCCACAACACAATCTGAGTAAAAGTTTAATAATTCTAAAACACAGCAAACATTTAAACTATTTTCCATAGGTGAAATAACATCATATACATTTTTTAACAAATCACCATTTTTCATAGAGATTCCACAAACTAAAATATTGTAAAATTTGGAAAATTCCTGGTTTTTTAAGATATCAAAACGATATTTGATTAAATTTGACACGTTCACTAATTCATTTATGGTATCACCAGCTAAGAAAACTTCATTACCACCATCTTGTGTAATCTTAATTATTCTTGCATCACCAATAAACACAAAGTGAATCTCATAACCATTCCCCTTCATGGGTTGCCACCCGGTGTTGTTGGAATAAATGAAACTTAACATAATTCCTTGATTATTTAGTAAGGAAATCCATTGATCTTCATTAAAAATCACATTTTGATTATATTTGTATCCAGAGAGTTTAACAACAGGAATATATTTTCTCTCTAAGGAAAATCCAATGCCGACCCATTTGGATTTGGATTTGTTAATGTAGTAAATTGTTTCATTGATGAGAGCCTCATTGCGCTTCTTACTAAACTCTTGTTGGTTATAGTTTGTTGGTTGATACATTTTCAGATGCTTGCTTGAAATACTGTGAGTAGAACTGTGGGTGAGCGTTTAAATAAGCAAGCGTGGTAGTGGGGAAAGCAAGAGTGGTGGGGATAGTAAGAGTGGTGGGGGGATTTAAACACTAATCTTATAGATTTAAACATCATTTAGCGACTAACCATGAATGAGTGTAAGACAGAACTTTTTATCGACATTCAAGGATTCAATTGTTCTTTTGGATACATTCCAAAAGAATTAGCGATTTATGATGGGATTCGTTGCTCAAATCACCATTTCAAAAAAATATGTTATCTTCCCCCAAAATATCAAACTGGTTAAATGGGCCGAAGAGTATCATGGACTAAAATGGGAATTTGGAAATATAGAACTTAATGAAATTGATGATATTTTAAAGCATGTGTTAGAAGTTTACCAATCGCCCAAAATTTACGTGAAAGGGAATGAGAAAATAAACTTCTTAAAAAAGTTTTTGAATGAAGATTTCATATACGCTATTCCCATTGGTCAAGAACCAAAATTAAGTAGATTTAAGAAAATTCCAGAATGTTATTTTCACAAAAATGTGAATCCATGGCATTGTGCATTAGCAAACGTAAAATTGTTATATAATTATAGACATTGTTATGAATAAAAACCTTTATTATAAATATGTTTTTTTACTATTGAATTTTATTTATAGTACAATTATACTTTGAATAATATATATCCTATTGAACATATAAACACTACTAACAATATACTTAATAATACTACACACATATTTGAACTACATTCTTCTATACAAGATTTTCTATACAACTGATTCCATTCCTGTGTCACTATTGAAGTTTTATTGACATAATATAATCTTAACTTATACTGTACAACGGTAGAATCATTTATAATATTATCATCTATTTTCTGGGTAAATAAACCATTATTTATATTCATTCTTTTCCATGTTGAAGGCCAACTATCATTATTTACATTATTAACAGATAGACAAATAAATGCTTCTCGAACATTAGGATCAACTTGTGTGAACAAAGTATTGTTAACGAATGCTGATAGAAATAGAACTCCTACTGGTAGCAGAGCCATTTTCAAAATAAAATATTTTCCCAGGGATCTTATGTTTTATATTCGTCATGAACTAAATTTTTTAGAATGTCAATTACATTATTAACTTGGTCATCATTAGTCTTGGATTTCTCTTCCAAAATACTTATATGTTTGTGTCCCCAAGCTAAAGTTCTAAAAGAATCTGGAATTATATAGCGTTTATCATCTTTTGGAGATAAAGCAACTTTATTTTTTAATTGTGTGAACATTTCATGTAAAATTGAATGAAAAATATTCATTTTTCTAAATTTGATCTCAGAATTTTCAACTACATCTTTATAATCTTGTTTAGTAATGGAATTTTCTATAACATATTTTTTAACTCCCTTTGCCTTTTTTTCAGATTTCTCTTCTAAATTTACACAGTAAGCTTTAGCTCCCGTCCCATAAAAACTTGAAATTGGTTTGCCCGCAAATTCATCTTTCATTCGCCCTAATACTGATTTATTCTTAGTAATATTATGAATATTGTTTTCATTGAAATTAGAAGTGTCAAATTTGTCTAAATTGTCTTGCATATCTTTATAAAAATTTTCAGTCTCGACTTGCAAGATCAAACTATCTGTATCCGTGTATAACAAAATTGCTTCGTCTCCATACATGCTTTTAATATAATCATAATAAAAATCATATAAAACGGTTTTTGATAATTCCAAGACTGTGAAGCCAATATAAACAGGTTTATTGTAAGTCACTTTTACTCTTTCCATTTGTATCGCAACCAAATTTTCATTAAAGACTAATCGATTTTTAAAATTTGGTTTAGCAATCAATGTCTGCGCTCCTTGTTTTTTACCAATATTCTCCCAGTGTGTGATTAATCTAATGTCAACTCGCTTATCAATGTTTTCTAAAGATTTACCATAAATGGCATTATTAAATAATTTATAAGTATCCTTTTCCAACTTATTTTTAGATTTGTTCCTCATTTCGGTATTTAAATCGATGTACTGTTTAAGATATGCAACCTGTTTAAATTTAATAACTCTATGCATTTTAGTTAATTTTAATCCATTTTGAAGCACCTGTTTCAGATTTCGGTAATGAATAACATATGTTTCTTTATGGTTTAAATTACATATTAATTTCTTTTGTTTTGAACCTGGTGCACAAATATTTTCAGCCAAAAAAGGTAATTCGTTGTGTTCTTGATGTAAACCTTGAGGATACTTTAAATCTACTTCCAAAACGAACCCGAATTCAGCATCGTCAGGAAGAGACATCACATCAAGGCCTTCAATTTCTTCATCGTTCAACCAAGAAAAATCACTTACGGGGAGACATTGACTCATACTATGTCCATACAAGTTAGTGGCATCCAAATACATTATAAATGAATTTGGTTTGCTTGGATCATAATTTTCCAAGAATGGATTATTAGCTTCTGCTTTTCGAACGCTGCAATGACAGACACCACCTCTTATATTATTTTTAAAAAAATGTATCATATCTATATCCGTTAATAATTCTAATTTAACATCAGTCATTTTTAACATTGAATCCCACCTTAAACCTGGTAATGTATAATACTGTGCAGGATCTAGCTTAAAATTATTTAAAGATACATTTCGAAACGCTTCAAGAAAATCTGTTAATATGAGAACATCTGACAATAAATAAATTTTGGTATAATCCATAAGATTTTGACAATTAAATAAATTCCAAATATTAAAAGCTCTATTGTAATCCGATGGACACATAGGTTCATCTTTAAGTTTATCATAAAAATGTTCAATAGCTGGGAGTTCATTTTCATGTAATTTTTCGAAAGAATCAACGTAAGAATAAGGATAAACACCTTTTTTACGAATTTCATTGAACTGGTTAGGATCTTCAAAATATTTTTTAATCTCAATGCACTGATTTGATTCCAAGCTTTCACCAAGCTTTTCCAAAGAGGAACCAACGAATCGGAATGAATCCAAAAATCTCATTTTTATAAAAATACTTTTTTCGCTATTATCCTTGCCTTTTACTTTGTCAACCAATATGGATTTTGAAAATGAAATATATTTTTCCTTAGTTTGTGCAAGTACATCAATATTATCTTCTTCACAGCACAATTGTTTAACAAATAAATGACTATCATAACCAGTTAAATTATGAAAAAAGATGGGTATAAAATTTCGAATTTGAAAGTTTAAGTTGCAGATACTGTGAGCTGCATTTCGAAATTTACCAGTTAAATGATCATGATCCCTGACTTTTTCATTTTCTTCAATTGTTTTATTACAAATATGACAAATTTTGCTATTTTTATAAGATAGTTCTTCCTCATCTGTTAAAGGAAGCATTTTCACTACAGGTTTAAGATGGTCATTATAAATTCTATGTACATGACCTTCAATTCGTTTACAAAATTCATCAGCTGCATCCAAACCAAAATAGAAATCTAGTATCGACAAAGAATCATCATATGAGCACTTAATAAAATAGCAAAAAGCGTACGGTTCGTGTTTAAATGTATTTAAAGTATAAGAATTCTGTTCGTTTCCCGGTTCTTGATGCTGTAAAGGTTTTAAAAAGCATTCAAAGTCTGCATATATGACAAACGGAACTTTTAGTTGTTTTTGAAAATTTTCAAACTGTAGAATATTTTCTGGTATATTTTGACCGTACTTATTTATTTTAATGTCATTGGTAGGAACTTTTGTAAACAAATGATTACAATCATGTGATTGGTGTAATTTTAATTTTTCCATTGATGTAAAATAAATTAAACATCCATCACAAAAATATTTTTTATGGTCTCTTTTATTAATCTGAGATGACACTAAACTTGACATGTTCTTAATCCAACAATAATGGTTGTTTTCACCTTCACTTATTAACAACAAATTTATGTGTACTGGAAGTTTTTTACTAGTGTAATGAAGAGGACCTACTACTTCATACTTGAATTTACTATCTTCATAAACACTCTCTAAACCATAAACATTTATAGATATTTGATTAAGCGTTTCAAACTTCTGTATATCCTTTAATTTCACAGGAAAATCTATTCCTTCAAAACTTAAATACTCAAAAAAATTAGGGTATGAACTAGTGTTGTAAATATCCGTATTCATTAGATATCCGAATCATACGGAATCGGAATCAGCTAATATCCGTATCCATTATCCGAATTCGAATCCATTTCTTGACCCGCGCGAAAGCGGTTACAGATCATGTATACGTATGCATGCAACAGACTAAAACATTTTCTATCCGGATACACGGCTAGGTAGGTCGATGCGGTATCGGTATCATACCAGTCGAAGTCGAAGTTTAGGGATAAGAGGGCACCGCGTCGCGCCGTTCTCGTTTGAATTCGGTTCGGGTGAGGCGGGACTAGTTTAACCAATAGGTCTCATCTCATATGATACCCGTTACCCCGATAACTATGCCATCTTTTTTTAGGAAATGTCATTAGAAAGAGAAAGCACAATATCAAATATGCCAAATCGCAGACCGTGTTGTTCGCTTACACTCGATTCCGATTCCGTTTTCTCTTTGCACTTTCCATTAGTAACCACCCGATGCGAATTTATTTTGATTCCGAATCCGTATTCAAGTTCTCGGCCGGTTCCGGATAATCCGGATTCTTTTAATATTCGGATCCAACGGATTTTTGGATACGTATCCTTACATCACTAGTATGAACTTGTTCTATCAAAATTAATATTAGCAGGAAACAGTGCACTTATCACACTCCATGCAAAACAATATGAATCATTATTTTTGATATTAATAACAGCTTTTTTATTTGAAATTTGTTTTGGTAATGGTATATACGATGAAGCTCTAATTGGATTATACTTGTTTATATTAAGCTCCAAATGTAATATTTTTTCCAATGCCCAACCTGATCCATTTTCCGCAAATATAGACACCTTTTCTTTAATTTCAGACAAAAACTGTTTATAAATATCACTTAAACTTGTTGTCGAAGTTATGACCTTATTTTTTGTGTTAAATGATTTAATTTCGATTCTCTCTTTTGTTTGTAAAATATATTGTCCAAATAGTTCTACATTAATCTTAACACTTCTATGCTTAACTAATTGTTCGGAAAGTAAACTTACAAATTTTTGTTGTACTTCATCAAAAAATTCTTCAATGTCCACATACTTTTTCGATGGCAGCAACATGTAAGACACAATCCTGTTTTTAAACGCAGAAGTTAAAATTTTCACATCATCGTCACTTTTAAGTGCACTTTTATGTAGGTTTGACCGTAAATGGGCAGAAAGTTTATTTTTCACGTACCAAGTAACACAATCTTTACATCGCGATAAAGTAAGTTTAGGTATTGGAGGTCTGTCTTCTTTAATATCTTCTATTTTAGCTTTTTTCATGGATACATCACATACCTGGGTATTAGCCTTCCTTTTTTCTCGCGAACAAGATGGTCTCATGGCACACGATTCTCTTTTATGTCTATACACGTTCGATTGATGAGTAAAACTCTTGTTGCATTCACTGCACTGATACATCTTGAGAACTGAACAAAAAGTAGAAAAGGTTGATATTTATTCAACAGTTCTTGGGATATTTTAACTGCTCTCACAACACTTTGCACAATACTGTTTTTGCAAACTAAACAATTAATATAAGTCAACTAACCGCTGAGGATATATAGGTAACAAGGAGAAGACACAACTGTATTATATCCAGCTGAAGATGCGACTGCGAACACTTAAGAACGAGAAGCGAAGAGAGAATATAAAGAGAATCCGTCTGGGCGGAGCATACGCATACCCATGCGCATCTCTATTGCGCAGTTGTAAAAAAACGAAAAATATAAAAAACGTTTTTTTTTTTTCGTCTGGGAGTTTTTTTTTTTTTTTCGTCTGGGATTTTTTTTTTCGTCTGGGAGTTTTTTTTTTCGTCTGGAAGGCGGGGCTTAAGGGGGACGGGTTCTTGGAGGCGGGGCTTAAGTTTGGGCCGGCCAATCCGGTTCTTGGAGGTGGGGCTTAAGTTTGCGCCGGCCAATCCGGTTCTTGGAGGCGGGGCTTAAGTGGGGAGTGGGGGGATTTGGTGGGGTGAAGAGTGGGGGGATTTGGTGGGGTGAAGAGTGGGGGGATTTGGTGGGGTGAAGAGTGGGGGGATTTGGATTGGGATTTGGATTGATGGACAACCGGCACAAACACTCTACTGATATTCTAAATCTACCTCTAATACGTAGCTAGTTTTAGAATCATTCGCGACATTCATGTAATCTAAGTTTTAAATTTCGGTCTCATCCGACCACTTAAAATTCCCCGTTGGTAAATATTGTGACATGGCTGCACCATATAGGTGGGTAGCGTCCAAATACATGATGTAGGAAGTAGGTTTGGAAGCGTCATAATGAGGTATAAATTTATTATTCGCAAAAGCTTTTCTAACGCTACACTGACTGACCCTATCGCGAATACCGTGTTTAAAGAAGTGCACCATGTCTGGATCCGTCAGTAATTCCAAGTTAATTGATGTGACCTTGAGCGCTGAGTCAAATGAAAGTAATGGCGCTGTGAAATACTGCGCAGGATCTAGACCGTAAGTGCTAAGGCACACGTCTCTAAAACTTTCAAAAACATGTGTTAATAGTAAAACGTCGGACTTTAAATAAATATCTGAATATTCGCCTAAAGTTTTGCATTCAAATAAATTCCACACAGCCCAAGCACTCTTGTAATCCTCTTTGCTAATGTCTTCTTTTTTCAGCTGGTTGTAAAAGTCTTTATGTGATGGAAGCTTTGTATCGTTCAATTTTGCGAAACTATCCACGTAATTATATGGGAAGACACCCTTCTGTCGAATAAGCTGAAACTTATTTTCTTCCGCGAAATATTTTCTAACTTCTCGATATTGTTCTGGTTTTAAATTTTGACTAAGTTTATCTAGACCCCTGGCCATGAAACGAAAACTGTCGACGAAGCGTAATTTTAAAAATACCTGTCGTTTACCATCCTTCTTTTCGATGTTATCCACCAAAACATGTTTAGTAAATAAGATACACTTTTCCTTGTTTTGGGGGATAACATCCAGCTTTTCTTCGTTGGAAGCCAATTCCTTAACAAACGGGTGGGAATCAAAATTGGACATATTATGGAAACGATGGGTATAAGTTGAGGGATTTTGTAATTAAGGTTACATACAGAGCGCGCAGGCGCACGATATAGGCCATTTGTGTGATCATGGTCGTGCACTCGATCTTTTAATGCTACATCAAATGGCTTTTCGCAGATATGACACACCGCAGCATTTTGATGCTCAATCTCTTTTTCCGCAGAAATAGGTAGCATGGGTACTACTTCCTTCATAAAGCGATTATAGATTGATTTACAATCAGTCTCTAAGCATTTTACGAATTCTTTGTGAGCATCCGGGCCCCTATAACTTCGGTAAATTGAATGAGTATCATCAAAGTCACATTTGATGTAGTAGCCGAAAGAGTACGGGACATGCTTGTGCGTTCTTAAAGTGTAGGACGTATCGGGATCCTGAACATTTTCGTCTGTATCGATAGGTTCAAGGATTGTCTCGAAATCGGCGTAAACAACAAAAGGCACTTTTAATTTTTTTTCAAAGTTAATAAATTTAAGGATATTCTCGGGAATCTCTTCATCATATTTATTCTTTTTTAAATTTGTCGTTGGGACTTTAGCTAAAACGTGCCCGCAATCATTGTCTTGATGAGCAACTAATTTCTGTTCTGAATAAAAATACGATAAACAACCATAAATACTTTGCACCATGATGTTTGGATAATTGACTTGAGATCAAACGTGACATGTTTCTTACTAAGCAGTAATGACTATTTCCATAATCATCACTGATTACCAACAAATTTACATGCCTCTGTTTGTTACGACACGCAGTAAAGTATAAGGGCCCCACGACTTAAATACTATTTTTACCATTGTCAAACATCCTTTCAAGTCCATAAACATTGATAGAAATATTATTGAGTCGTTCAAACTTTAAAATATCTTCAAGTTCAATTGGAAATTCCATACCTGTAAAGTCCAGCTCGTTCTCAAAAGGCAAATAGTTCGCGACTCTGTTTGCATGTTGAGGGCGGTCCGCAGAGTAGAGTGTTTGTGCCGGTTGTCCATCGGGATATATATCCAAAAATCCCCCCACTCTTCACCCCACCAAATCCCCCCACTCTTCACCCCACCAAATCCCCCCACTCTTCACCCCACCAAATCCCCCCACTCCTCCCCCCACTCCTCCCCCCACTCCCCACTTAAGCCCCGCCTCCAAGAACCGGATTGGCCGGCGCAAACTTAAGCCCCGCCTCCAAGAACCGGATTGGCCGGCCCAAACTTAAGCCCCGCCTCCAAGAACCCGTCCCCCTTAAGCCCCGCCTCCCAGACGAAAAAAAAAATCTCCCAGACGAAAAAAAAAAAAATCTCCCAGACGAAAAAAAAAAAAAACTCCCAGACGAAAAAAAAAAAAAAAAAGCCAGACGAAAAAAACGCAAGCGGCAAAAAACTCCCCTCTCCTCTCTCCTCTCAGGAGCTTCCAAAGGAGCTACCAAATCCTACCACTCTTATATCAAATCCAGCTCCGCAGGAGCTTCCAAATGAACTTTAAAAACTCCCCCCACTCCTCTCCCCACTCCTTTACATCTGCGCAATACGGATGCGCATGGGCATGCCCCGCCCACACGGATTCTCTTTATATTCTCTTTGCGCTTCCCATTCTGCAGTCGCACCTTGAGCTCGACAGTTGTGCTTTCTCCTTGTTACCTATATATCCTCAGCGGTTAGTTAGCGTTGATATTATATTAATTGTTTCGTTTGCAAAAACAGTATTGTGCAAAGTGTTGTGAGACCAGTTAAAAATATCCCAAGAACTGTTGAATAAATATCAACCTTTTCTGCTTTTTTGTTCAGTTCTCAAGATGTATCAGTGCAGTGAATGCAACAAGAGTTTTATTCATCAATCGAACGTGTATAGACATAAAAAAGAATCGTGTGCCATGAGGCCATCTTGTTCTCGCAAAAAAAGAAAGGCTAATACCCAGGTATGTGATGTATCCATGAAAAAAGCTAAAATAGAAGACAGACCTCCAATACCTAAACTTACTTTATCACGATGTAAAGATTGTGATACTTGGTATGTGAAAAATAAACTTGCTGCGCATTTACGGTCAAACCTACATAAAAGTGCACTTAAAAGTGACGATAATGTAAAAATTTTAACTTCCGCGTTTAAAAACAGGATTGTGTCTTACATGCTGCTTCCATCGAAAAAGTACATGGACATTGAAGAGTTTTTTGATGAAGTACAACAAAAGTTTGTAAGTTTACTTTCCGAAGAGTTAGTTAATCATGTAAGTGTTAAGATTAATGTAGAACTATTTGGACAATACATTTTACAAACCAAAGAGACAATCGAAACTAAATCGTTTAATACGAAAAATAAGGTCATAACTTCAACAACAGATTTATCTGATATTTATAAACAATTTTTGTCTGAAATAAAAGAAAAGATGTCAATATTTGCGGAGAATGGTTCAGGTTGGGCGTTGGAAAAAATATTACATTTGGAGCTTAATATAAATAAATTTAATCCAATTTAGAGCTTCATAGCTTGGGGGCACAAACATATAAGTATTTTGGAAGAGAAATCCAAGACTGATGATGATCAAGTTAATAATGTAATTGATATTCTAAAAGATTTAGTTCGTGACGAATATAAAACATAAGAACCCTGGAAAAATATTTTATTTTGAAAATGGCTCTGCTACCAGTAGGAGTTCTATTTCTATCAGCATTCGTTAACAATACTTTGTTCATACAAGTTGATCATAATGTTCGAGAAGCATTTATTTGTCTATCTGTTAATAATGTAAATAATGATAGTTGGCCTTCAACATGGAAAAGAATGAATATAAATAATGGTTTATTTACCCACAAAATAGATGATAATATTATAAATGATTCTACCATTGTACAGTATAAGTTAAGATTATATTATTTCAATAAAACTTCAATAGTGACACAGGAATGGAATCAGTTGTATAGAAAATCTTGTATAGCAGAATGTAATTCAAATGAGTGTGTAGTATTATTAAGTATATTGTTAGTAGTGTTTCTATGTTCAATAGGATATATATTATTCAAAGTATATTTGTATTATAAATAAAATTCAATAATAAAAAACATATCTACCATTGTACAGTATAAGTTAAGATTATATTATTTCAATAAAACTTCAATAGTGACACAGGAATGGAATCAGTTGTATAGAAAATCTTGTATAGAAGAATGTAATTCAAATGTGTGTCTAGTATTATTAAGTATATTGTTCGTAGTGTTTTTATGTTCAATAGGATATATATTCAAAGTATATTTGTATTATAAATAAAATTCAATAATAATAAAAACATATATATAATAATGGTTTTTATTCATAACAATACCTATAATTATATAACAATTTTACGTTTGCTAATGCACAATGCCATGGATTCACATTTTTGTGAAAATAACATTCTGAAATTTTCTTAAATTTACTTAATTTTGGTTCTTGGGCAATGGGAATAGCGTATATGAAATCTTCATCCAAAAACTTTTTTAAGAAGTTGATTTTTTCATTCCCTTTCACGTAAATTTTGGGCGATTGGTAAACTTCTAACACATGCTTTAAAATATTATCAATTTCATTAAGTTCTATATTTCCAAATTCCCATTTTAGTCCATGATACTCTTCGCCCCATTTAACCATTTTGAGATCGAGAGCAGATAACATATTTTTTTGAAATGGTGATTTAAACAGATAATTTGAGCAACGAATACCATCATAAATCGCTAATTCTTTTGGAATGTATCCAAAGGAACTGTTATATCCTTGAATGTCGATAAAAAGTTCTGTCTTACACTCATTCATGGTTAGTCGCTAAATGATGTTTAAATCTATAAGATTAGTGTTTAAATCCCCACACCACTCTTACTACTCCCCACTACCACGCTTATTATCCCCACTACCACGCTTGCTTATTTAAGCACTCACCCACAGTTCTACAACCATTATTTCAAGCAAGCATCTGAAAATGTATCAACCAACAAGCCAACAAGAGTTTAGTAAGAAGCGCAATGCAGCTCTCATCAATGAAACCATCTACTACATAAACAAATCCAAATCCAAATGGGTCAGCATTGGATTTTCCTTAGAGAGAAAATATATTCCTGTTGTTAAAATCTGTGGCTACAAATATAATCAAAATGTGATTTTTAATGAAGATCAATGGATTTCCTTCCTTAATAATCAAGGAATTATGTTAAGTTTCATTTATTCCAACAGCACCGGGTGGCAACCCATGAAGGGAAATGGTTATGAGATTCACTTTGTGTTTATTGGTGATGCAAGAATAATTAAGATTACACAAGATGGAGGTAATGAAGTATTCCTTGCTGGTGATACCATAAATGAATTAGTGAACTTGGCAAATTTAATCAAATATCGTGTTGATATCTTAAAAAACCAGGAATTTTCCAAATATTACAATATTTTAGTTAGTGGAATCTCTATGAAAAATGGCGATTTGTTAAAAAATGTATATGATGTTATTTCACCTATGGAAAATAGTTTAAATGTTTGCTGTGTTTTAGAATTATTAAACTTTTACTCAGATTGTATTCTGGAGGATGTAGAAACATTCGTATGTAATGAATTTGTAAAAAGTTGTATTGAAAATAAAAATGTATAGGTATATTTTTCTTTTTATTCCGCCCACCTCCTAAATTAATTTTTAAAGCTCTGAACTTACTTTAAGTGTCACATACTCATACAAGATGTGGTTAGCATATACATCTCAACGAGTAGCATATAACCTAACAAGCGCTATAGATAATCTATCACAACACTTTAGTAACTTAAAATTTGATGCTGTCCATGAAGCCGAGTATGGATTCGAAAGATTTTATACATATGATATGGAAAGAAAGTATGAAAAAGCTGCAGAAGCCTGTAACATATATTTTCATACTTCTGATCTCTCTCTTATGTTAACCGCGTGGCAACCCATGAAGGGAAATGGTTATGAGAATCACTTTGTGTTTATTGGTGTTGCAAGAATAATTAAGATTACACAAGATGTTGGTAATGAAGTATTCCTAGCTGGTGATACTATAAATGAATTAGTGAACTTGACAAATTTAATCAAATATCGTTTTGATATCTTAAAAACCAGGAATTTTCCAAATATTTCAATATTTTAGTTAGTGGAATCTCTATGAAAAAATGGTGATTTGTTAAAAATGTATATGATGTTATTTCACCTATGGAAAATAGTTTAAATGTTTGTAGCGTTTTAGAATTATTAAACGTTTATTCTGATTGCGTTGTGGAGGATGTAGAAACGTTCGCATGTAGTGAATTTGTAAAGACTTGTATTGAAAAATAAAATTTTAAAATATATTTTTCCTTTTTATTCCTCCCACCTCCTATTCCTCCCACCTCCTATCCTAAATTATTATTTAAAGCTCTGAACTTATTTTAAGTCTCACATACTCATACAAGATGTGGTTAGCATATACATCTCAACGAGTAGCATATAACCTAACAAGCGCTATAGAGAATCTATCACATGACTTTAGTAACTTAAAATTTGATGCTGCCCATGAAGCCGAGTATGGATTCGAAAGATTTTATACATATGATGAATGCATGGATATGGAAAGAAAGTATGAAAAAGCTGCAGAAGCCTGTAACATATATTTACATACTTTTGATATAAGAACTTTTCTGCAAACCATAAAGGAAATGGGATTTGAGGAGCATTTGGGTGAAGTAAAACAGTTTATTCCACAAGACATCATTGAAGAAATATTTGAAACCTAATTTATATCAAATAAAAAACTTTATTTCATTTATGTGTTTTATTCAATCATTAAATAATTATTATATAAATTGTATACATTAGTAAGTGCACATATACATGGTGATTTAGAATGATAAAAACAATGAGCTTCTCCTTCTTGTAACGATGGATTTTCATCAAGTTCCATGACTGGTTTTAATGAATATTTTCGAATGTATTCGGATTTCTCTCTCCTTTTTACTACCTCTCCTATGCCACCTCTCTCTTATGCTACCTCTCTCTTAGGCCACCTCTCCCTACCACTCCTCTCTCTTATGCTACCTCTCTCTCGCTTTTACTAGCTCTCTCCTCTCTCTTATGATACATACCACCTCTCTCTCTTATGTTAATTTCTCGCTCTTTCCCTATGCTACTTCTTGCATACAAGCTGCCGTTTTACCATTTGTTTCAAACATTACATAGTTCTAACGTATAAAAAAGAATGTGCAAGAAGGTATAAAATGTCTATTTTTTCTGAATTTGGTTTCAGATTTTTCCAATGTATCTTTATAATATTGTTTATTACCTATACCAAATTTAAATTAGATTTATCAGCCACATCGCCTGCTAAAAGCTTGGTTTTTCTCTTCCAAGCCAGAAAACGATTTCTTCCATGCCTAATTACACACTCTTTATGTTTCCCAACTAATACCTCCAAATGAGAGCCATTCGACTTATCATTAACTCAGTCCTCCCAAGAAAACTCTCTTATTTATTTTCTATCGATACTTGCACGGATTTTGCTTTGAAGACCTCACCGCTATAATTATCATCCTTAATTGTTTATAATAGAACAACAAAAGGCGTGTTACGTATGCAAGGACCTCCAGATTATGGTTCAAAATTGTCTGCAGACGTTTTTCCCTGCCCCATCCCAATCTTCAATCCTTTAAATCCTGTGTCAATAGATCACATTTTCCTTCTCTCTTCAGACTCCCACGACACATTAGTACTTAGGCTTGAAGTTTTCGTGGACTGTCTCAGATAAAAAAGCCAAGTGTTTCACCTTTATTTGTGAAAAGACAATATTTTGATGTGGAATAAATAATGCATTTTTGAGCTTTTTCTAAGACCGATATCTTTCAAAAATCTTGCTCTTGATGGTAGTTTTCGACTGAACGAACTCCTGGCAACGCATAACTGGTCAACTAGAACACCTTACTTTAAACCAATACTAAATCTAAACTTTCCTAGTGAATCTGAACGTTTATGTCGACAACACCAAAAAAGTATTAATCCAGTACACTTTGACGCTAAGAAATGAAACATCCTTTGAAGCTATTTTTAATAAATTTGATCTTAGATCGGTACACTTAATTGTAGCAGCTCGAAAAGGCGGATTAAAACTTTGTTCTTTAACTTGATGCATCCCAGAATAATATAATGACAACCTGTGTTACTATCTTTATTTAACCCATCAGTGTACATCTTACCTAGTAAAAACATTATTGCATTCACAACTAAAACTATTAATAAAACTCAATTCCAAGTTGCTCCAGTTCTCTTAAAATACTCATAATTTCAGGTGTATTAATGCAATCCGTATTATTCTCTTCCAAACATCGAAATTGATCTATCATGTCATTGACATCTGTGTACTCTAGGATAGGACTCTCCGTCTAACTTCCTGAAGCCCTCCTCCCCATTTTTCTACTTCGTAGTTCCCATCGCTAGTGTCTTCGATTAATTTTCTCCTTTGGATTTCGTTTTGAAATTTTAAAAATTTTAAATATTTCGTATTTTTCTTTTTAGCCACTATATTATTCAATTCTTTATAAGTGCTTCGGGGAGGAAATAGCTTTTTAATAATATTTACATACTTCCAACCAGACGATGAACTAATTCGTTCACACCGTTTAAAGTTTCTTTTGTGGGCATTTGTTAGAACTAAAGTGTTTCTATATTGTAAGAGGTCGTTATCGGTGTACTCTACAGGGTGTTCCTCAGTCAGGAGATTTAGGAGGCCATCTGTTAACTTAAACTCTTTCTCACTAATAATTAGAGTATTTCCTTTAAAAACAGCTGGCACATTTCCAAGAAACCAACTGGAGCACACCTCCCGAAAACCAAACACGTTTTTATTTGACATTTCCATCAACTTTAAAGTTATTTTGCTGATAGCCATCTTATCTCTTTGACATCTAACTTGATAATGAAGCTTTCTTAGTGATAGTAGGATATTTATTAACACGTAATGGCGTCGTAAAATAGACGTAACATAGACGTAACATAGACGTAACATAGACGTAACATAGACGTAACATAGACGTAACATAAACGTAAAATGGTATATGGCCTGTTTTTACCTGTTTTTACCTGGTTTTAGCTGTTTTAGCTGGTTTTTACCAGTTTTTAGCTGTTTTTAGGAAGAGTCTTTTCTATCAGTTAAAAAAATAGAATATTTCTTAACGAGGGAAAAACACAATTTACGGATGATCGAACGCCACACTCGTGTGGCATCATCCCGAGCCGAAGGCGAGGGATGATCGAACGTCACACTCGTGTGACATCATCCCGAGCCGAAGGCGAGGGGTGATCGAACGTCACACTCGTGTGACATCATCCCGAGCCGAAGGCGAGGGGTGATCGAACGCCACGACGTGTGGCGTTTCGTAAATTGTGTTTTTCCCTCGTTAAGAAATATTCTATTTTTTTAACTGATAGAAAAGACTCTTCCTAAAAACAGCTAAAAACAGGTAAAAACCAGCTAAAACAGCTAAAACCAGGTAAAAACAGGTAAAAACAGGCCATATACCATTTTACGTTTATGTTACGTCTATGTTACGTCTATGTTACGTCTATGTTACGTCTATGTTACGTCTATGTTACGTCTATGTTACGTCTATTTTACGACGCCATTACGTGTTAATAAATATCCTACTATCACTAAGAAAGCTTCATTATCAAGTTAGATGTCAAAGAGATAAGATGGCTATCAGCAAAATAACTTTAAAGATGATGGAAATGTCAAATAAAAACGTGTTTGGTTTTCGGGAGGTGTGCTCCAGTTGGTTTCTTGGAAATGTGCCAGCTGTTTTTAAAGGAAATACTCTAATTATTAGTGAGAAAGAGTTTAAGTTAACAGATGGCCTCCTAAATCTCCTGACTGAGGAACACCCTGTAGAGTACACCGATAACGACCTCTTACAATATAGAAACATTTTAGTTCTAACAAATGCCCACAAAAGAAACTTTAAACGGTGTGAACGAATTAGTTCATCGTCTGGTTGGAAGTATGTAAATATTATTAAAAAGCTATTTCCTCCCCGAAGCACTTATAAAGAATTGAATAATATAGTGGCTAAAAAGAAAAATACGAAATATTTAAAATTTTTAAAATTTCAAAACGAAATCCAAAGGAGAAAATTAATCGAAGACACTAGCGATGGGAACTACGAAGTAGAAAAATGGGGAGGAGGGCTTCAGGAAGTTAGACGGAGAGTCCTATCCTAGAGTACACAGATGTCAATGACATGATAGATCAATTTCGATGTTTGGAAGAGAATAATACGGATTGCATTAATACACCTGAAATTATGAGTATTTTAAGAGAACTGGAGCAACTTGGAATTGAGTTTTATTAATAGTTTTAGTTGTGAATGCAATAATGTTTTTACTAGGTAAGATGTACACTGATGGGTTAAATAAAGATAGTAACACAGGTTGTCATTATATTATTCTGGGATGCATCAAGTTAAAGAACAAAGTTTTAATCCGCCTTTTCGAGCTGCTACAATTAAGTGTACCGATCTAAGATCAAATTTATTAAAAATAGCTTCAAAGGATGTTTCATTTCTTAGCGTCAAAGTGTACTGGATTAATACTTTTTTGGTGTTGTCGACATAAACGTTCAGATTCACTAGGAAAGTTTAGATTTAGTATTGGTTTAAAGTAAGGTGTTCTAGTTGACCAGTTATGCGTTGCCAGGAGTTCGTTCAGTCGAAAACTACCATCAAGAGCAAGATTTTTGAAAGATATCGGTCTTAGAAAAAGCTCAAAAA
The DNA here is from genome assembly GCA_963971165.1 of Philopedon plagiatum. Taxonomy (NCBI): domain Eukaryota; kingdom Metazoa; phylum Arthropoda; class Insecta; order Coleoptera; family Curculionidae; genus Philopedon; species Philopedon plagiatum. The sequence continues at coordinate 77,996,654 of OZ020190.1, forward strand.
TGCATTATTTATTCCACATCAAAATATTGTCTTTTCACAAATAAAGGTGAAACACTTGGCTTTTTTATCTGAGACAGTCCACGAAAACTTCAAGCCTAAGTACTAATGTGTCGTGGGAGTCTGAAGAGAGAAGGAAAATGTGATCTATTGACACAGGATTTAAAGGATTGAAGATTGGGATGGGGCAGGGAAAAACGTCTGCAGACAATTTTGAACCATAATCTGGAGGTCCTTGCATACGTAACACGCCTTTTGTTGTTCTATTATAAACAATTAAGGATGATAATTATAGCGGTGAGGTCTTCAAAGCAAAATCCGTGCAAGTATCGATAGAAAATAAATAAGAGAGTTTTCTTGGGAGGACTGAGTTAATGATAAGTCGAATGGCTCTCATTTGGAGGTATTAGTTGGGAAACATAAAGAGTGTGTAATTAGGCATGGAAGAAATCGTTTTCTGGCTTGGAAGAGAAAAACCAAGCTTTTAGCAGGCGATGTGGCTGATAAATCTAATTTAAATTTGGTATAGGTAATAAACAATATTATAAAGATACATTGGAAAAATCTGAAACCAAATTCAGAAAAAATAGACATTTTATACCTTCTTGCACATTCTTTTTTATACGTTAGAACTATGTAATGTTTGAAACAAATGGTAAAACGGCAGCTTGTATGCAAGAAGTAGCATAGGGAAAGAGCGAGAAATTAACATAAGAGAGAGAGGTGGTATGTATCATAAGAGAGAGGAGAGAGCTAGTAAAAGCGAGAGAGAGGTAGCATAAGAGAGAGGAGTGGTAGGGAGAGGTGGCCTAAGAGAGAGGTAGCATAAGAGAGAGGTGGCATAGGAGAGGTAGTAAAAAGGAGAGAGAAATCCGAATACATTCGAAAATATTCATTAAAACCAGTCATGGAACTTGATGAAAATCCATCGTTACAAGAAGGAGAAGCTCATTGTTTTTATCATTCTAAATCACCATGTATATGTGCACTTACTAATGTATACAATTTATATAATAATTATTTAATGATTGAATAAAACACATAAATGAAATAAAGTTTTTTATTTGATATAAATTAGGTTTCAAATATTTCTTCAATGATGTCTTGTGGAATAAACTGTTTTACTTCACCCAAATGCTCCTCAAATCCCATTTCCTTTATGGTTTGCAGAAAAGTTCTTATATCAAAAGTATGTAAATATATGTTACAGGCTTCTGCAGCTTTTTCATACTTTCTTTCCATATCCATGCATTCATCATATGTATAAAATCTTTCGAATCCATACTCGGCTTCATGGGCAGCATCAAATTTTAAGTTACTAAAGTCATGTGATAGATTCTCTATAGCGCTTGTTAGGTTATATGCTACTCGTTGAGATGTATATGCTAACCACATCTTGTATGAGTATGTGAGACTTAAAATAAGTTCAGAGCTTTAAATAATAATTTAGGATAGGAGGTGGGAGGAATAGGAGGTGGGAGGAATAAAAAGGAAAAATATATTTTAAAATTTTATTTTTCAATACAAGTCTTTACAAATTCACTACATGCGAACGTTTCTACATCCTCCACAACGCAATCAGAATAAACGTTTAATAATTCTAAAACGCTACAAACATTTAAACTATTTTCCATAGGTGAAATAACATCATATACATTTTTAACAAATCACCATTTTTTCATAGAGATTCCACTAACTAAAATATTGAAATATTTGGAAAATTCCTGGTTTTTAAGATATCAAAACGATATTTGATTAAATTTGTCAAGTTCACTAATTCATTTATAGTATCACCAGCTAGGAATACTTCATTACCAACATCTTGTGTAATCTTAATTATTCTTGCAACACCAATAAACACAAAGTGATTCTCATAACCATTTCCCTTCATGGGTTGCCACGCGGTTAACATAAGAGAGAGATCAGAAGTATGAAAATATATGTTACAGGCTTCTGCAGCTTTTTCATACTTTCTTTCCATATCATATGTATAAAATCTTTCGAATCCATACTCGGCTTCATGGACAGCATCAAATTTTAAGTTACTAAAGTGTTGTGATAGATTATCTATAGCGCTTGTTAGGTTATATGCTACTCGTTGAGATGTATATGCTAACCACATCTTGTATGAGTATGTGACACTTAAAGTAAGTTCAGAGCTTTAAAAATTAATTTAGGAGGTGGGCGGAATAAAAAGAAAAATATACCTATACATTTTTATTTTCAATACAACTTTTTACAAATTCATTACATACGAATGTTTCTACATCCTCCAGAATACAATCTGAGTAAAAGTTTAATAATTCTAAAACACAGCAAACATTTAAACTATTTTCCATAGGTGAAATAACATCATATACATTTTTTAACAAATCGCCATTTTTCATAGAGATTCCACTAACTAAAATATTGTAATATTTGGAAAATTCCTGGTTTTTTAAGATATCAACACGATATTTGATTAAATTTGCCAAGTTCACTAATTCATTTATGGTATCACCAGCAAGGAATACTTCATTACCTCCATCTTGTGTAATCTTAATTATTCTTGCATCACCAATAAACACAAAGTGAATCTCATAACCATTTCCCTTCATGGGTTGCCACCCGGTGCTGTTGGAATAAATGAAACTTAACATAATTCCTTGATTATTAAGGAAGGAAATCCATTGATCTTCATTAAAAATCACATTTTGATTATATTTGTAGCCACAGATTTTAACAACAGGAATATATTTTCTCTCTAAGGAAAATCCAATGCTGACCCATTTGGATTTGGATTTGTTTATGTAGTAGATGGTTTCATTGATGAGAGCTGCATTGCGCTTCTTACTAAACTCTTGTTGGCTTGTTGGTTGATACATTTTCAGATGCTTGCTTGAAATAATGGTTGTAGAACTGTGGGTGAGTGCTTAAATAAGCAAGCGTGGTAGTGGGGATAATAAGCGTGGTAGTGGGGAGTAGTAAGAGTGGTGTGGGGATTTAAACACTAATCTTATAGATTTAAACATCATTTAGCGACTAACCATGAATGAGTGTAAGACAGAACTTTTTATCGACATTCAAGGATATAACAGTTCCTTTGGATACATTCCAAAAGAATTAGCGATTTATGATGGTATTCGTTGCTCAAATTATCTGTTTAAATCACCATTTCAAAAAAATATGTTATCTGCTCTCGATCTCAAAATGGTTAAATGGGGCGAAGAGTATCATGGACTAAAATGGGAATTTGGAAATATAGAACTTAATGAAATTGATAATATTTTAAAGCATGTGTTAGAAGTTTACCAATCGCCCAAAATTTACGTGAAAGGGAATGAAAAAATCAACTTCTTAAAAAAGTTTTTGGATGAAGATTTCATATACGCTATTCCCATTGCCCAAGAACCAAAATTAAGTAAATTTAAGAAAATTTCAGAATGTTATTTTCACAAAAATGTGAATCCATGGCATTGTGCATTAGCAAACGTAAAATTGTTATATAATTATAGGTATTGTTATGAATAAAAACCATTATTATATATATGTTTTTATTATTATTGAATTTTATTTATAATACAAATATACTTTGAATATATATCCTATTGAACATAAAAACACTACGAACAATATACTTAATAATACTAGACACACATTTGAATTACATTCTTCTATACAAGATTTTCTATACAACTGATTCCATTCCTGTGTCACTATTGAAGTTTTATTGAAATAATATAATCTTAACTTATACTGTACAATGGTAGATATGTTTTTTATTATTGAATTTTATTTATAATACAAATATACTTTGAATAATATATATCCTATTGAACATAGAAACACTACTAACAATATACTTAATAATACTACACACTCATTTGAATTACATTCTGCTATACAAGATTTTCTATACAACTGATTCCATTCCTGTGTCACTATTGAAGTTTTATTGAAATAATATAATCTTAACTTATACTGTACAATGGTAGAATCATTTATAATATTATCATCTATTTTGTGGGTAAATAAACCATTATTTATATTCATTCTTTTCCATGTTGAAGGCCAACTATCATTATTTACATTATTAACAGATAGACAAATAAATGCTTCTCGAACATTATGATCAACTTGTATGAACAAAGTATTGTTAACGAATGCTGATAGAAATAGAACTCCTACTGGTAGCAGAGCCATTTTCAAAATAAAATATTTTTCCAGGGTTCTTATGTTTTATATTCGTCACGAACTAAATCTTTTAGAATATCAATTACATTATTAACTTGATCATCATCAGTCTTGGATTTCTCTTCCAAAATACTTATATGTTTGTGCCCCCAAGCTATGAAGCTCTAAATTGGATTAAATTTATTTATATTAAGCTCCAAATGTAATATTTTTTCCAACGCCCAACCTGAACCATTCTCCGCAAATATTGACATCTTTTCTTTTATTTCAGACAAAAATTGTTTATAAATATCAGATAAATCTGTTGTTGAAGTTATGACCTTATTTTTCGTATTAAACGATTTAGTTTCGATTGTCTCTTTGGTTTGTAAAATGTATTGTCCAAATAGTTCTACATTAATCTTAACACTTACATGATTAACTAACTCTTCGGAAAGTAAACTTACAAACTTTTGTTGTACTTCATCAAAAAACTCTTCAATGTCCACGTACTTTTTCGATGGAAGCAGCATGTAAGACACAATCCTGTTTTTAAACGCGGAAGTTAAAATTTTTACATTATCGTCACTTTTAAGTGCACTTTTATGTAGGTTTGACCGTAAATGCGCAGCAAGTTTATTTTTCACATACCAAGTATCACAATCTTTACATCGTGATAAAGTAAGTTTAGGTATTGGAGGTCTGTCTTCTTTAATATCTTCTATTTTAGCTTTTTTCATGGATACATCACATACCTGGGTATTAGCCTTCCTTTTTTCTCGCGAACAAGATGGTCTCATGGCACACGATTCTCTTTTATGTCTATACACGTTCGATTGATGAGTAAAACTCTTGTTGCATTCACTGCACTGATACATCTTGAGAACTGAACAAAAAAGCAGAAAAGGTTGATATTTATTCAACAGTTCTTGGGATATTTTTAACTGGTCTCACAACACTTTGCACAATACTGTTTTTGCAAACTAAACAATTAATATAATATCAACGCTAACTAACCGCTGAGGATATATAGGTAACAAGGAGAAAGCACAACTGTCGAGCTCAAGGTGCGACTGCAGAATGGGAAGCGCAAAGAGAATATAAAGAGAATCCGTGTGGGCGGGGCATGCCCATGCGCATCCGTATTGCGCAGATGTAAAGGAGTGGGGAGAGGAATGGGGGGAGTTTTTAAAGTTCATTTGGAAGCTCCTGCGGAGCTGGATTTGATATAAGAGTGGTAGGATTTGGTAGCTCCTTTGGAAGCTCCTGAGAGGAGAGAGGAGAGGGGAGTTTTTTGCCGCTTGCGTTTTTTTCGTCTGGTTTTTTTTTTTTTTTTTTTTCGTCTGGGAGTTGTTTTTTTTTTTTTTCGTCTGGGAGATTTTTTTTTCGTCTGGGAGATTTTTTTTTTTTTTTTCGTCTGGGAGATTTTTTTTTTTTCGTCTGGGAGGCGGGGCTTAAGGGGGACGGGTTCTTGGAGGCGGGGCTTAAGTTTGGGCCGGCCAATCCGGTTCTTGGAGGCGGGGCTTAAGTTTGCGCCGGCCAATCCGGTTCTTGGAGGCGGGGCTTAAGTGGGGAGTGGGGGGAGGAGTGGGGGGATTTGGTGGGGTGAAGAGTGGGGGGATTTGGTGGGGTGAAGAGTGGGGGGATTTGGTGGGGTGAAGAGTGGGGGGATTTTTGGATATATATCCCGATGGACAACCGGCACAAACACTCTACTCCGCAGGATGTAAGACTGATCACTGATCAGTGTTCTGGATGTTTAAGACAGCTTTCTTTGCTTCAATCTCCTTTGGCAGCGGGATGTAGGAAGATGGCTTTAGAGGCTTGATCGTATTGATGCCTAATTCTAAGTGGAGAAGTTCCTGGAGAGTCCACCCTGTAACAAGAGAAATATTTATTAGTAAGAAATATTCAACAATTTTAGATTTTAATAGTTCTCTAATACTCACCGCTATCCTTTTCCCTAAATTCGGAATGCTTTCGGTCTAGGATAGCAATGAACTGCTCGAACAGCTCCTCCAAGTCCGTAGCCCCATTCACCATCTGGTACTTGCTGTTGAAGGACTTCACCTCTGACGACTCGCTCGACTGCAGGAGGAAGCGGCCGAAAAGCTCCAGTCCAATCTTAAGCTGGTCGTACTTCGCTTGAATGTCTCCCACTAACTTGATGAATTTTTGTTTTAAATGTTGTAGATAATCTTTTACGTTGGTGGGATCCTGACTTGAAGTAAGTCGGTACGTAGCAATTCGGCTCCTGAATGATGTTTTTACCAACTCTACACCTTCCTCCTCCTTCACCACGCAGCATTTCTCCCGATGCCCTAGGGTCCTTAGATGACCACCCCATCGGTTAGTAGGAACCTCTAGTTGGCATGCTGTACAATGCTGGGTGGATGATGTTGGTTCTAAAAATAAAAATAAATAATTAGTACCAGAGTTATATAAAGACAAATTTATTATTTAGACCCCCAGAAATTTAAATTTTAAGTACTCACCATCTGTCGAAACGAGTCTTGCTCTTTTCGCCATGGATGTCTGCTTGGTATTCGCTGGTCTTTTGGGAGCTGGGTGTTTCTCCTTCTGGTGACGAAGAAGAGCCCCCTCCGACTTGAAAATTCCACTGCAGACGTCGCAGATCTTGACCGCTATGCGGCAATCTCCATGACGTTTGAGGTGATCCTTGCTGGTGAATGTACGGCTACAGAATTGACATACAAACATTTTCTGTAAAAATAAAAGATTTTGACTGAGGAAATGTTCTAGAACTCCGTCAGGTATACTACTACTATTATATGACTCCGAGATGTGAGGGGAAAAGCGAACATACATCAGCTATCCCTACTATCTTTTTGATTCATTTTTTTCTTTCCCTAAATTTACAGTTTTTAGCATAACTTAAAGCAAAACTACAATTTATACATACCCGATAGAGAAATTATTTTTTAAAACAATATTACATGTATAAAGAATACTTCATTAGGTTATAGTTTAAAAATAAAAAGGGTTTAAGACAAAAATACTTTTCTATCCCTAGATCCAGATACTAATATTAGTGCAAATAACTAAATATTTCCATGTTTATTTAAACGGAAATTTAAAATAATTTTATGCAATAAGGTCGTAAGACGGACACATCGATAGACTATTTTGTTTTTCCTGACAAAGCGGAAGTAATATTCTTGTAAATATTAAACATTTCATTTTTTTGATAATACGTGCATACTACAAAACTCTAAGCTAATATCAATCGATACTCACCCAAAAATTTAACAGTGCACTCACTTCACAAAGAAAAATATTACGGTTATGAAAACGAACTTAACGCACACACATCCACAATCAGGTTCACAAGTCGACTGAATTTTGCGAATCGTTGCTTTCCCAAACTGATAAGTCCTAATAAGTTAACGACGCATTTTGCTGTTTAAAATAATGTTAATAATTCATAATTGTGGGTTTCCTTGATCCGCATCCGGTTAATATTTTACAATTCATAGTTTTCTCTGTGGTTTTATTTATCAACATCCGCTGCCTACGATGCTATTATTCTAGTAAGTTCAGAAGTACTAATGCATATTTTGCTGTTGTTATGAACTCCAATAATATTCATAATTTATATAATTAATCGAAGATTTATTATACAGAGTGATGGGGAAATTTTGAAATCTTATTTTTTACTACCCATTGATATTTTTGAAAACTAATTTGACAAATCGAAAGATCTATTCATCCACTATCCCACATGCGACTTTCCCTACTCTACCTTCAACCGTTAGGCCGCTAATCGCAAAAAACTATATCTCCGGAACCAAAGGGCCGATCGTCATTCTTTTTTTAAACGCCTTCTGACACCGGCACCGCCCCGAACACGTGACGTATTTTAAATTTTTATTTTGACGTTTGACGAGTGACAGATGACAGTTGACACATCGAAGATGACAAGCGACAGCTGACAAATTTCTTCCCCTGTCTTATAACGTCATCCTCAACACGTGCCATATGTCAGTTTTCAATTTTGACATTTGACAAGTGACGGGTGACAAGTAACAGGTGACATTTGACAAGTGACATTTATATTGCTGCCGTAAGCTCCGCTGACGTAGACTTCGATGACGTACTTGAAATTGACTCATGCGCAATGGTGGCCGAGATATGACGTCATAGATTACAAGATAAGATCCCACCGGGTGACGGGTGGTTCAGAATTCCCTATCCATCCCTACTGCACGCTCCATTAAAGACTTTTAAAATTGAACGGAAATTTAAGCCCTATATCACAAATACAATAAAAGAAATTATAAAGTTGAAAAAGAAAGCATTTAATAAATATAAAAGAACTAGTAACATTGGGCACAAAAATTACTATCTTGATATTAAAAACTACTTATCTTTTGCAATTCGCAGTGAAAAAAGCATATTTATTTATTTATTTGTTTTTATTTATTTATTTGCAAGCATACATACTTTAATAAACTATACAATACAATATATACAAAAAGAAGAAAAGTAATAGTGCACAATGGACTCATTCAGTCTGTGTGTGCACAAGAACAAAGACAACCGGAAAGGCAAACGAGCAACAACACTCCATTTTACCACCTACCAAACCTGGCGAAAGCTATGCCATTAGGTTACAAAAACCCAACCGAATCACGAATTCTTTGATCGTTATCCTGAATCCATTTATTGATTTTATATTTGACTGTTTGATATTTTTTTGTTTTAAATTCTGCCGGTAATAAGTTCAATATTTTTGGTGCTACATAAGAAATAAATCTCTGTGTAGCTTGAAAGCGGGTATTCGGTTGTATTAGCTGGTTATTAGCATTAGCTCTTGTCATAATGCCATGATCAATAAAGTTCTGAAATATATTTCTAGATAGAGAAAAACTGATTATATTCCTTATGTACAATTGGGCAACATTAAATACTTCACACTGTTTGAACAACAAATCCGTAGAAAAACGCTTTGACCTAAACATAGAAACCTTTAAAATATACTTTTGAGCTATCCTTACATTATGTAATACATTATCGTGGGCTGAACCCCAACAAATTATCCCATAACCCAGACAAGACTCAACCAATGATCTATACACCCTGATAATTACATCCCTATTCAAGACATTACGCAATTCGTAAAACTTGTAGATCAATTTCCTAAGTTTATTCTTTACATATTCCGAGTGGATATTCCACTTTAAGAATTGATCAAAGTATACACCCAAGTATTTTATGCTTTCAACAGATTTAATAGTTCCATAGCAACTACAATTACTTGGATATTTACAGTTCAACGACTGAATTTTCAACTCTCTCTTATTTGGAAGACCTCTCCTGTTCATTGCGAAACACATAAAGTTAGTTTTATCAACATTCATAGTTAGGGAATTTAAATCCATCCACGCCTTAATTAAAGCTGCCGCCCTCTCGGCCCTCTCAAAGACTCCCGCCCAGGTCGAACACTTACATAAAAGTACCGTATCGTCAGCGAAACAGACAGCCCTAACACCAGGCACTGCATCCGACAAATTGTTAATGTAAATTGAAAACAGTACCGGTCCAATGACTGTGCCCTGCGGAACACCATACTCCACCTTATGATCAGAACTATATACCTGATTTAAGTTAACCCTTTGGTATCTATCACTAAGATATGACTTAAATAGTTCTAACACTTTACCTCTTATCCCAATATTATCTAACTTGTTTAGAAGGATACGGTGATCCACAGTGTCGAATGCCTTTGAGAGGTCCAGGAAAACAGCGAGCGGCTTAAAATTATGATTAAAACAGTCAATGATAAACTCATTAGTTCTGTACAGTGCTGAATCAGTACCCATTCCCGCTCTAAAACCATATTGTGAGTCAGAAATCAATCCATTTGTTTCCAAAAAGCCACTCAACCTCTTCTTTATGCATTTTTCAATAATTTTACACAAGGGACCAGTTAGTGCAATCGGCCTATAATTGTTAGAGTTAGTTTTATCTCCACCCTTGTGCAAAGGTATAATCACAGCTTTCTTAAATACACTGGGAAATACTGCGGTCTCAAAGATACGACTCAGAACATGTACCAAAGGCTTAGTTAAGTATTTATAATACATCTTTACTATATAATTTGTTATTTGATAATCATCAGGTGATGAGTAGCTTTTTAATGAATTTATTGACTCAATGATTTCATCCTCAACAACCGCACCCAAGAACATTGATCCAGGAAACCGCTTTTCATTTGATAAAAAATCGGGAATGTTAACCGGTTCAGTTATTTTACTAGAAAGTTTTTTTCCAACAGAACTAAAAAATTTGCAGAGCTCATCAGCGATTTCCTTCTGTTCTGTGAGTTCCTGGTTGGTTTCGCTTTTCAAAATGGGAATGTTAGTCTGAGTTGCATTGTCATTTGTTACTTGTTTAATTATTTCCCACGTTTTTCTAGGATTTTGGTGAACATTTTCAATCTGCTGTTTAAAGTATGCCGATTTGGTTCTCTTTATAAGGTTACTCAAATAATCTCTATATTTTTTAAAATTTTCTTTAGCAACATTATCATTAGGGTTAAGAACACACACTTTATGTAATCGATCTCTATTTCTAATTGAGACAAGAAGACCTGGGGTAATCCAGGGTTTAAGGCGTATTTCTTTATTGGTTATAGATTTGGCAGTTGTAGCATTGGTTATATGCTTATGCAATATTCCCAATAGAGCCTCCGTAGAAGAATTAGGGTCATCATCTAACAATACTGTTTCCCATTTCTCTCCCTCAAGATAATCGCCTAGTTTTTTATAATTTAAGATCTTGACTATTTTATTTTTATCGTTTATTCGTAGATTTCTCTGCCTCGAGCCCAAGTCAGCATTAAACATCAATGCATTATGATCTGAGATCGAGGTATTGAGCACTACTAAATTGTTGTTGATTCTATCTTTACATTTCATGAAAACATGATCAATGCAACTCCCTAATCTAGTTGGCTTATTAACCTTAGATACATAACCATAGCTATTCAAACAGTTAGCATACTCATTGACAATTTTGGACCTGTTGTCCAACAAATCAATATTAATATCGCCGACAAAAAATTCAACGTCAGAAGCCACAAAAGAATCCCCACCCAGCAAACTGTGCAAAGCATCAGCATAATCATTGGGACCAAGAGAGGGGAGTCTGTAATGAGAAACTATACCCACTGATCTATCATTTTTCAAAAGACTAACCCTCAAAAATTTGTAATTACCAATCTGAATGATATTACTGTCCTTAACAATTGAATCCCTGCAATAAATATATGTCATTTAAATTAAATAGAGTACAAAAAGATTCCAAGAAACTGTGGTCTAATATTAATAATTGGATAATTGGAATAAATAATAAAAGTAATGATGAAATCCCTAATCACCTAAAAGGTGTAAACAAGATAAGCGACCACTTTGCTACCGTCAGTCAGTTGGCCGTCCCGGTTGATAATGCAACGCTTGAGTATCTGAAAAATAACAAAATGAATAGACTGGGTGATAATCTTTTTAATTTCAAAAATGTTTCAGAATATGATGTATACAGGGCGTTTGCACGAATTAAGTCAAAGAGTATGGGTGTGGATGGTGTGAGCCATAATATGCTGTTGTTTAGCATTGACAATGTCTTAACGATCATCACTGAACTATTTAATTTGTGCTTACAAAATGGAGAGTTTCCAACATTATGGAAGACATCCATTGTCAAGCCTCTGCCAAAATCCCCTAAAATAGAAACAGTATCTGAGTTGAGACCAATTTGCTTCTGTCAATTCTAGCCAAAATGTTTGAATTACTTGTGTGTGACATGATCAATGAATTCATTTCTGAAAATGATATATTACCGGATATACAGTCAGGTTTTAGGAGGAACCGTAGTACAACGACTGCACTCAGTAAAGTAACAACTGACATCGCGAAAAATATGGATGCCTCCAGGGCGTCTTGCTCGGTTCTCCTTGACTATAGCAAACTGCGGCTTCTCCAGGCAGGTGTGTGTGTGGCTATCGAGTTACCTGCTTTCACGTGCACAAATAGTGGAGCTGGACGGAGCGAGATCGGGGTCAGTGTTTGTAGAATATGGTGTTCCACAGGGAAGCATTCTTGGCCCATTATTATTTTTTAGCTTATACTCTGCTGACCTGCCCAGACAGGTAAAATTCTGCTCAGTCCATCTCTACGCAGATGATACACAATTGCTGGCTAGTTTAGCGCCTGAGGATGCTTCCTGGGCTATCCAGGAGATTAACAATGATCTAAACGAAATTTTCAAATGGTCCATGGTCCAGACTCAATGCAACAAAAAGCAACTATATAAATAGCAATATTTGTTCCAGAAAATTAAATTCCGTAACGATATGCACAACTTAGATATACGACACAAGTTTATTATTACGACACCAGTACACTCAACAGCCATTTTTGAGAGATCCTTTAGTTTCAACATAGCTAAACTTTATAATATGGTGCCCGATGGTATAAAATTTTTCACCGGCATAGGATTTAAATCAGCGGTTAAGAAAATCATAGGTACTTTTTTGTAGACAGCTCTCCGGACGTTGTTTCTTTTCATTGTTACTGTTGCGAAAACTCACAACGGTTTATTTAAGTAAGCATAATTGCCAAGTCGCATAATTTTATAAATGTAACATTGTAAACAACGATTTATTAGGTACAAGCGGTGTGGTAATCTCATTAGTATGCAGGTTGCCATGGATACCACCAACTCGTAAGCTTTGTGTAAGTTCCACCGTTTTTCAGGTAGAAGACGGATGGACCGTCAGGGTAGTTGAAATAGACGAATCGAGTGAGAGGTTGTGACGTGACTTGGGAGAGTGTAATTCAATTAGAAAGTTTTCATGTGACGGAAGTGCTTCTAATTTTGTAAAAAGACGCAGAACCCATAAGTAGTAATGTCAATAAAGTTTTGTGAATAATTCAAATAGTTTAGTTTAAATTACCAAGAGCAGAACTAACTCCCGTGGAAAATTATAGATTCACAAACCTCAAATCCCTCACACTTGGAAGGTCCTTGTCTACAAAATAGGATAAGGCGCCTATGTAGGTGTTTAAAAGAAAAATTAGCACTTAACAGTTACTATTTTTGAGTGGATGTCAATGTGATTTTTTACCCGTGTTTTGATGCTCTTTTATGTCTTTGAAACTATATTTTAAACATGTATTAATAGTGTATATGTATTGTATGTAGATTATAAGTAAATTATTGTTATCTTTATATTATTATTATTATTATTATTATTATTATTTTTTTTTTTTTTTTTGACGGGTGGAAACCCTTTATGGGCACCGAGTACTTGTTCCACCTTTCCTCGATAGTGTGGGAGTCCCGGCTCTGTGTGTGCAAGTCCGGTATACCAACTAAAACCACCTCTTTCATCATCTATGGATGTCCCGGGACTGTCGTTAGACATAGCATCAGGACACCAAGTGGTCTCGTTCTCTTCCTATTTCCGCCTACAAGTCTCTGTTAAGTCTGTTTTCCTTTTGCCTTAATATTTCCTCCCTTTCTTTCCTGCTCATGATATCCTTTATCATTCCATGAATGGTTCTCCATGACTCCGCGGTTTCCAGCATCTTGTTCACAATTGTTTCAGGAGTTAGTTGGGATGCGATCCTCTGGTAAGTCGGTTCTCTAAGAGCGTTCCATTTAACGCATTCGAAAATGGTATGCTCAGTGGTGTCAATTTGATTGCAGTATATACAATTTTCGCTTTGGTCTTTTCCTATCCGTTTAGCGAAGGACCTGAAGGCGCCATGCGCGGTTAGCACCTGTGTCAAGTAGTAGTCCAGTTCACGATGTTCACAGTTAACCCAGTTTTTGATATCCGGGATGAGTCTTTTTGTCCACTGGGCTTTTGTAGCCTCGTTTTCCCACCTACTCTGCCACACATTTAAGGTTCTGTCTCTCGCTTCCTTTCTATTCGTTGTTAGAGTGTCGTGATTTTTTTTATATATATACGTTCTCTCCCAGACCATGAGATCTATTGGTAATGTGGCCGTTATTACCTGTAGTGCCACCCCAGACACTGTCTTATATGCTGATGCCACTCGAAGCAGCATGTTCCTCTGAGTCCTTTCCATGCGTTTCCTATATTTTTTTATTTTTAGGGCACCTTCCCATACAGGAGCCCCATAGAGCAGAATATTGTGCATCGCACTACATAATACCGATCGTTTGCCGCTTCTTGGTCCTCCAATATTTGGCATAAGTCTTATCAATTTAGAGACCTTCTCCTCTGCCCTAGTTGTCACTTCCTCTACATGTTTGCCGAAAACCATCCTGTCATCTATAGTGATTCCCAAATACTTAATTTTTTTGGTCGGAGTTACGGTTATCCCTTGCAGATTGAAGGCTATGTGTCCCCTGTTTCGCTCCCCTCTGAGTATCACGGCTTCCGTTTTATTAGGCGCTAGTGCCAATTTATGATTTCCCATCCATGTACTTATCTCTTTTAGACATGTGTTGGCGTTTTGCATTAATGTATGTTCATCCTTTGCTCCTATGAGCAGCGCCAAATCATCCGCGAAACCTATACAGCATGCGTCGTCTGTAGGATTCAGGCTAAGAACATCATCGTATAGAATGTTCCACAGGGTCGGTCCTAGGACCGAACCTTGCGGAACTCCATCCGTGACTTCCATAGTACAGTCCTTTTCAATCGTGATCCTTCTGTTTTTCAAGTAGCTGGCTACCATGTTAGCGAGGTACGTGGATATTTTCCTCTCCTGCAGTTTTTTAAGGATCTTACTGTGACAGGCCGTATTGAAAGCGTTTTTGACGTCAATCGTTATTAGAGCACACCATTTTCTGTTGAATTCTTTAACTGTTTCTATCATAGTCTTCAGGGCTTGGACCGTTGACTTTCCTTTTTGGAACCCATACTGGTGCTTGTGTAGACCGCCTTTTTCTTCTATCTCCGCCGCCAGCCTGTTCCTTATTAACGCCTCCATGAGTTTACTTATTGTGTTCAGCATACATAGTGGTCTATAGGAGCTCGCTAGCTCTGGTGGTTTCTCCCCTTTGGGAATTAGTATGATTTTGGCCATTTTCCATTCGTCGGGGAAGTCCTGTGTATCTAGCAAGTCATTTGCCACCTTTAGAACTAGTTCTGGGGATTTCAAAGCCACCAGTTTTATCGCTTCCGGTGGGATCCTATCCGGGCCTGGAGCCTTTCCGTTTTTCATACTTGTGATGGCATTTTCCAGCTCCTTCCTTGTGAAGGGATTTGTGCTCTTTACAGTTCCTTCCGTTTCCCAGCTGTCGGCTTCACATATAAAAAGACTGGCAACTATTTCTCTCTTTTTTTTCAATACTTGGCTGGTATAGCGTTAATTTATTTGCTCTTTTTGCGACAATTTTGTAAGCATCCCCCCATATATTATTGTCAAGCTCCTGTTATTATTATTATTATTATTATTATTATTTATTATTATTATTATTATTATTATTATTATTATTATATTATATTTTTTTTTTGTCGGGGAGGAACCCTTTATGGGCACCGGTTACTTGTTCTCCCTTTCGCCGGTAGTGTGCGACTCCAGGATGGTGTGTGCAGATCCTGTTTACGCACTAAACCTCCCTCACCTCAAAAAACCCGCCCCGGAATCACCGTGAGGTATGCCGTCAGGGGGGGCCCTGGTCCTTGTCTTTGCCTTCCTCTACCTTCCGTGTCCAGTCAGCGACATACATACTTGGACTGCTGATATTTCATAAAATACATAGGTTGCGCAGAACTATTTAACTCCACTATGGGCGAAATCTCTGCCACAGGAACGCATGCGCAGTATACGAATAGTCTTTTTCCCGAATTCATCAACGACAAACCGATTCCAGTCGGTCAGCGCACTCTCCTTGTTTAGATAACGTAGTTAAAAAAGGATAGTATTCTTAACCACGAGACGGGTTCGTCCGCCGGTAAATTCAAATCAACACAGCTTTATCTATGCAACGAACAAATCTAGGTTCAGGAACGGAGCAGCAGCCGAAGTCCGTTCTCGGTCTGCTTCGGTTAGCTTCGTACGGGCTGCTTGCGTGGGCCAGTGTTGCCAGATTTCGGTTATTTCTCCCGATCCCATGAATCAAGTACCAAATCTCACGATTTTTACCTTTATAGAAATATCAATCAGCGAATCTCACGACATTGATCTTTGCAAATTGCAATTTGATTGCAATTGAGGTTTGAAACTCTGTTTCTATTTTCACATTGCACTTTCTCAATATACGTAGTTCAAATAGTTCCAATATACCTAATCCAAAATCTGAATAACGAATGGCGAATGTCAAGATCCCACTAAACAATTTTGATAACGATACCTTGGTGTTTTGGAAAAAAAATTCATTAGTAAAAATAGCAGATGACTCTTCAAAATTTGCGGGTCTTTAGATTTGTTTTTCAGATTTTTTGCTTACCACACTCGAAAGCAGCAGTAGAGAGAACATTTTTTCAAATTTGTTTAATCAAAACTCAACTACGCAACAAACCTAAAGTGAAAACAATAGAAGGCATTTTATATACCAAAAGTTTGTCACGAGACAAAAATTGCTACGATTTTTGTATCACAAATAATACGATTAAAAGGTTAGGGTGTGGTCACGTATTTTATTCAGATAAAAATAAGATGGAAACTCCAGTGATACAGATGAATAACTTCGTTCTTTTTCTTTGTTTTGTGTTAGTTTTACACTTTTATTTATAAAAAAAATATTTCGTTTTTTATAGCACAAAGTGATAGATATTTGTTTAAGTTTGTAAATTTGTTTAATAATATTTTGATATCGTAATTTTTTTTCAGTTTTATTAAAATAAATGATAGTAGAATAAGATTATTTAATCCTGTTATGTTTACTTCCGGTGCAATCATTACAGGCTCCAGATTTATCAGGAATTTCGGCGGTTACGTCGCAAGCACTCTCAAGTTTGTTTTTAATGACTTCTGGCAACACAATTGTCTGGTGCCATGAGAATGGGATGGAACTTAACACATCAAAATGTAAACTAATGAAGTTTGGTAGATTGCGCCAGCCAACTGAGTTTGTTTATCTCATCAATGGCGAAGCCGTACTCTCCACTGAATCAATAAGAGATCTGGGAGTAACCTTAGATCCAGTGCTGTCATTTACTAAGCACATAGAAAGTATTACAGGCAAAGCTCTTATGATGTTGGGCTTCATCAAGAGAAACTCAAGGGAATTTTCCTCATTGCACTCTTTGAAGATTCTCTACTGTAGTCTTGTCAGAACTCACTTGGACTATGCCTCTTCCGTCTGGAGCCCACATTATGCAGTCCACAGTCAAAGAGTGGAACGTGTACAAAGAAGATTTCTTCATCATATCAATTACAAATTTTTCAACAATAGCGATATCAATTACACCATCCTCTGTCAACGACTTGCCGTGTCACCGCTCTCTCTAAGAAGAGCACAACATGACCTTCATGTTCTCTATAAGATCATCAACTCCAGAGTGGATAGCCCTGATTTACTGGCGGAGATTGGCTTTCACGCCCCTGCTCGTTCAACTCGAAGTCACCAAACATTTAATGTTCCTTTCCACCGCACCAATTACGGAGCGAATTCCTTTATTTCGCGCAGTTCCCATCTTGCCAATCAAAATTATCATCTTGATTTTTTTAGCACTCAGACATTGTTTCTACGTCAGTTGGCTCAACTTATTATTGGGCAGTAATTTAATTTAATTTAATTTAGCAGCATAAGTTTATTTCTTTAGGTTTATTCTCTTGCGTAAGTATATTGTAATACTATTGTAAATCTTTTTTTGTAAAAATGGACATTGTCCGTCAATAAATAAATAAATAAATAAACACTGCAGATAGCGTCAGCGCGTCTACCTAAAGCAGTGTTGCCACGACACGGAAATTGACGTGTTTTTACGGCTTTTCAAACCGAAGGTACGGCCACGGGTTTACTGTACTGCCGCTCATATAGAAACACGACTTTTTCGTTTAAAAACTCCAAACGCATACGTGGCCATTAATTCACGAAAAAGGCTAAATATGAAGGTAAAAAAATGAGTAGCATTTTAAAAAATGGAGGGATTTGATTCATTCAGAAGTGTTAATATATTTTAATTTTACGGAAAGCTGTCAACGGTTTTATGAATATGCTAAAAATGACAAAGGTATTTTAACTGCCGCTGAGTCGACCAAAAATACGTGTTTAAATATTTAAACCGTGAATAAACAAATGTCTTCCTCCGCCACGGCTTTCACGGCTTTTATTCCCTGTCGGTTTGGCAACACTGCGCTAAATGCTACGGCGTGGCTCGTGCGCTCGTGCTCATGTCGTTTTTAGTATCATTCTGGAGTTGGTAAAGGGTGCATCGAAGGCATGTCTCAATTTGGCGTCACGAAGCAACCGTGTCGCCGTATTTCCACGTAAACATAATATTTACTTTGTTGAATCTAGACTGTAAAAGGGTTCTTGCGGCGTGTCGACCTTTTCGTTGATGGAAATCTGCTAGCAACCTTTATTTCGCTTTGCGATTGCCGGATCCATACAGCAGGCTTTCATAGTTTCAATTTACGCGTGTAACATCCATATCTTTATGAAAAATATTTTTGAAGTTTTCAACCTATTACAATAAGTATTTCTACATGGACATCGGCGTATTAAACTAAAATTTACTAAATCTTTCATAAAGATGTGTTCTATGTGAACTGATATACCTACCACCATACACAAATATTAAGACCCGTCCTGTAACCTTTTAACTGCGCATGCGTTCCTGTGGCACTGCGCGCGGTCGGAGAAGGAGTCATTCTTGGTTCAAGCGTTGCTAGTCCAAAGTATGTATGTCGCTGTGTCCAGTAAGCACCAATAATCCTCTTCCTCCTCTCCATGGCACATCGGAACCGTCCAGGTCATCCTCCTCAGTTGTGTCCCATTCTGTCTTTCTCATCAGTTTTGTCTTTGTCTTGCTAGTTCGTCTTTCTCTTTCTGGCTCATTATGCTTGTTATCAGCTTTTGCACTTCTTTCCAGTTTCTTCCGCTCTCCGTCATTGTCTCTATGAAGTTGTCCCCTACAACCTCCGAAAATTTACATCGATTTAATTCACTTTTGCGACCTGTACCCGATTTCAAAGGAAATAGCGGAAATTTCGACTTTGACGTTTAATAGCACCGAAACGGAACATCCTGTATAACTGAATTTTTTACCGAAACTATTCCTCTATCAACCCAAAAGATTCGATTTCTCTCCCTCTG
This sequence comes from Philopedon plagiatum, assembly GCA_963971165.1. Lineage (NCBI taxonomy): Eukaryota > Metazoa > Arthropoda > Insecta > Coleoptera > Curculionidae > Philopedon > Philopedon plagiatum. Next base: position 78,016,067 of record OZ020190.1, read on the forward strand.
ACTGTTTCCGAGAAAAACAAACCTGTTCGACTTTGGGTTAAGCTTTACGTTAACATGTAGATTGACACTTATTTTTGCAGATCTCCTGACGTCATTTTACATAAAGGACAAATGGCTGCTTTTTAAATTGTAATAAATTATACCGAAAAGTAAACAATTTTTGTAGCTAAATTATCCTAGTAATTTTCTTCAAAATATTTTTTTTGAAAGTAAAGAAAAAAGTATGTGCATATTCCTTATTTGGGCACTGTTGCTAGGAAAATTGATTTCCGCCAAGCTACAGACTGCAATCTCGCGGCTTTCCCGCTCTTCATTTAAGGGACGAACAGGCTGCTCCTCCTCGGCATCATCCTCAAGACATCCCGTGGTTTTAAATTTATGAATAATATTCAAAACAGTCCTTTTACAAGGAATTATCCTGTTTTGAAATGAAAATACACCACTTACCCCCAAATGCACAGACTTTTTCTTAAGTGCAGAGTAGTTAAGCCGAACTTTAATATAACAAATACTTAAATCTGAATTTCGTTGCACCGTCACAAAACCTCTCCAGCTTAGTTATGATTCGAAGAGGGGCGTTCGAGAACGACAGTTTAACGTAATTGCTATGGATGTGAAATACGCGAATCCTTCCATCCTTATTGTACACCTAACAACAGATAAAGACGCGACGTAGAAAAAATTGTATTTTTTTTTGATTTGGCGTTATGTGTTTAAATTTAAAGAAGGCTTATGTTTTACTCGCTGTCAAGGTGTCAAGTATCAAATATAATTATTTTATATTTGTTGGGTGTTTGAATTTTCTGAAATTAATTTATAAAAAGGGAAATGGAAGAGAAGAAAAAACGTCAGCGAAGTGCTAATTTTACCCCCCGGGAAAAAAGTGTACTGTTTAATGTAGTTTATAAGTATAAACATGTCATAGAAAACAAAAAGACCGACGTTGCATCGTCAGGGGAAAAGAAGAGAGCTTGGGAAAGCGTAACTGAAGAATTTAATGCACTTTCCCCCAACTTCTACGAACGAAGTGTAGAATCATTGAAGAAATTTTATGAAAATAAAAAGAAAGAGTTACGAAAAGAAAAAGCAGACGAGAGGAAAGATATCCTTATGACTGGCGGAGGGCCTCCTTCGAAGGAAAATAATGATCCATCAAAAGATTTGCTATTGAATATTGTTAATGACAAAACAGTTTTCGGAACGGAAAATAAATTTGATTCCGATAGCTTTCCTTTACTAACACCATCTGCTTCAAAGAATACAGAAACAATTTTTGAACTTGGACAATCTGCCAGTATCAATGAGAATGTAAGTAAAAGGGTTCTTGTCTTAAAGTTGTTTATGAGCTATGTAGATAGATAGAGAGAAAATTTACTTTATTGTATTTGGTAAATATACACATTATATTATGTATAATAATATAATATCTATATTATTATAGCGTAATTAGTTAATTATACTTATATAACTTAAACTAACAAAAAGATGATTTTTTTAAATATAACAGCACCAAAAATAAAAATAGATGGACGGACATTTATTTCATAAGAGGGGGTTATTTCAATCCCCAATAAAATGAATAATAAATATAATGTATTGTTATAAATCATTCATTTGTAGGAAGAGCTCCTAGAAAATGATGTTATTAATGAAGATGAAGAACAGGAAAATTTAGATTGGGTAAGAGTTGCATGAACAGTAATTATAATATTAAAGCGTGCTTTTTACAATTGCTAGTTTTATATCTGGTCACGAATTGTCCAAGCTTTAAGTTTTAGTCACCTTTAATAGCCTTGAAGATCTCAAACTTGACGTATCTAGCTCTTTGTTTTATGTATGATTATAATCTAAAAATTGTCCAATTCCCTAAACTTTTTGCGAACTTTATTATATTCCTGAGGAGGGCCGTGCTGCCTTTCTCTTGATGGCCTTACAATCCATTTCCGCTACATGTAACCTTACATTTTTCTCTAGGCGTGTGCCATACTTACCTGTATATGCTATGTTGTTTTACGAGTAAATTACGAAAAAATGTTTTGAATTCACTGCCCCATATCTAATTTGAATTTTGCACCATAGTTTGATTTTTCTATAATTTTTACGAACAATTTTTTTTTATGAAAAAACTCAAAAATTCCTAAAATATTTAAGCACAATTATAAAAAGAGTTTAGTTCTATCTTATCATTTTAAGGTTACTGGAGCAAAGCAATCTGAAGAATGTACTAGTAAGTGGGGGAAAAAAGCATCAGATTTGACAACACCAACATCAAGAGTTTTGAAAAGAAGAAATGAATCAGCACAGAATTCCGTTGTAAGTAAAGTAAACTCTAGAGTGGACAAAGCTTTTTCAGTAAAATAGTCATACCTAAAAATAAAAAAGTTCCTTTCCAGAGTGTTGAAATAAACTAGCCCCCAACAAGTACGTCTTCGGGGGTTTTATAAAGTTTATTTATAATATATATATATATATATATATATATATATATATATATATATATATATATATATATAAATATATATATATATATATATATATATATATATATATATATATATATATATATATAATAAATGTAAATGCGAAGATTTACTTCTTCGCTAGTGCAGCGAAAAGGCCGTGAATGAAAAATAAAAATAATGAGGACTATCTTTGATTCTGGTCTGGGTGACCTCCTGCTATCGATTTCTGGGCCCTTACCCATCAGCGGGCAGGCTTACACCCAGGGTGGCTGAAGAACAGACCACGATTTGACCAGAATCAAAGAGAGTCCTTATATCCAAAATGTTCGGAAAGGATGGGTAAGATGTAGTGGCTCGCTGCACTAGCGAAGAAGTAAATCTTCGCATTTACATTTATTATATTACCTATAGGCCAAGAAATCTTCCATTTTTCTATATATATATATATATATATAGATATATATATATATATATATATATATATATATATATATATATATATATATATATATATATATATATATATATATATATATATATATATGTATATATATATATATATATATATATATATATATATATATATATATATATATATATATATATATATATAAAACATATTTAAATTGTAATTAATTTAAATAAATTTTATTATTACTATTATTATTATTAAATTAATTTAATGAAGCTAGAATCTTAATGATTCTTTTTAATATTGGGTAATTACTAACTCAATTTATGATTTTATTTTTTAGGATAGTAAGACCCCATCCAAAAGAAATATTGCTAGTTCATGCAGAAGACGGCCAGCCACTGTGGTAAAGGCTCTGTCCTCTAACGCACTTGCTGAAAAATATAATGTATTAGTCGAGAAAAGATTGGCTATTGCAGATTACGAAGCTATAAAACTAAAAAATGACATTGAAAATGATACTAGAGAAAGAGCATTAAAACTTCAAGCTCTTCAACTGGACATCGAGATAAAAAAACAGCAATTGAGACATTTAAACGGCACCGATCGATAATTTTTTCTAATATATCTTAGAGTTAGTTAAGTTAGATTCCCAATGTATAAAAAAACGTAGGTAGAAAAGGTTCTTATGTGTTTTCTTAACTACAAAGTGCGCCAAACTTGACAGCTACTTGAAGTATTGGGATAACAAATTAAGATATCTTTTGAAAGTTTGTTCTAGGGCATTATCGGCTGTTCCTTACAATTTAAAAATATTTTGAAGAATAGATTACAATCTGTTATGCCCCCTAGCACCCATTCAAAATCATAAAATTTATTTGTACTTTTAATAGGTATCGAGTTCGACGCATTCCGTATGTATTTTTTTTTATTAAAAGAAGTTCTGTTGTACAGCACTGTCTACAATAAGGGCAAAAAATGCTTTCAGAGCTGCTGTGTAATTTTCACACTCGCTATCATCATTTGTGTGGTATTAAAGCAAGGTACACCTTAATATTTCCAAGTGTTTTATTTCATATACATTAACAATATAAAACTCATGGTTTGTAAATAATTACTTATGCTAATGCTTCAAAATAATGTATAAGTTCATTTTGAACATGATTTATATTATTTCTGTTATCTCCGTACTGTATATTGAGATCGCCAGTTTCAATTAAATAATTTAATTCATCAAGCTCGTCAGGAACAGGAGGTTCTGCTTCGTTCATTTGTCTTGCGATATTATGCAATACGGTTGTAGCTACAATTACATTTTTTGTGGTTTCTGGGTGCAGTCGACTTCCATAAGCAATTATGGAAAACGTCTTTTCCACACCCCAATAAGCCTCTCGATAACATTTCTGGATCTAATATGTGATTCATTATATCGGTTTTCTCCTTGTGTTACTGGAGCCAAAAGAGGAGTTAAAAAATATGTTCTCAGCGGATATCCACTATCTCCTATAGAAATAAAGTAATATTAAATTTAATAAAATCTTCTAAATTAGCAATAACAATTTTGCAGTTGTTTTAAAAATTGACCCTTCTAATGTATAGATACATTTTTTTATTTCATTCAAATATACCTTAATAAAACTATTGAAAAATAGGACATAATCTATTAATGAAAAGGCTTGAAGCAGAAAATGTTGAAAAAACAGATACTTCCATTAATGAAATTTATACAACAGTGGAAACTAAGTCCCCTTTAGAATGTTTAGGGTTCAAAATTTTAAAAGTCTGTACACTTACCTAAAAGTAGACAGTTGGGAAAGTGATTGGCTTCAAAACGAGCTCTTAAATTGCAATTTGCAAAGACGGTGGCATCATGAGCCGAACCTGGCCAACGTGCCACAACATCCAAAAATTTCAAGTCAGCACTGCCAACTACTTGAACATTGAATGAAAAATAGGATTTTCGATTTCTGTACACTTCACCGTCGTCTCCTCCTGAAAATATCTTTATAATGCTAATTGTTAGCCTAAATGGCAACTGCCATATTTAAATATATATTTACTAAAAACCCTAACTAAAAGAGTGTTTTGATGTTGCATCCACATAACACCCTAAAGGCAAATATTTCTCTTATTTTTACAATACAAAATAACCCTTACATTTAGTATTTAAAGTTTTTTTTGTATAATATATACAGGCAGTAAGGCAGCATATTCAGGCATTAGCTAAATACTAGTAGATATTTACCTGGTGATTGTATTCTTACATGTGTACCATCTACGGCCCCGATAATGCGAGGAAATCGAGCTATATCATAAAATGCTTGCTGTGCTTTTAGAAGATCTGCCTCCTGTTCAGGCATTTTCACGTATCTAGGAAAGAGCCTTGCTATGGCTGCGGATACCTTAGCCACAATCCTTGAAGCACACGAGGGGTCCATACTCACAAAGTCTGCAACAGAGCTTAAATGTCCTGCACTAGCATAAAAGCGTAGAGTACACAAGAGTTGGTTTATCGGGCTGACACTATTGTTTCTAAAATATAAACCGTGGATATTTAATGGCTCGCTCATACAAAACAAAATATATGCAATACTAAAATGGTTAGCAAACCGACGTTTGCTGTAAATATGAGTTTTAAACAAACTTACTTATCATTGGGAAATTCCAGATACTCCTCTATCTGCTCTAAAATATGCATTACAGTTTCTTTGTAAAGCCTAAAGCGTTTAAAGAAAGTCAAATTGTCCATTTGTTCAAAATAGTTCTTTCTGTCGTAAACCCTTTTGGGGAAACCGTATTCTATTAACTCAACAATATCTAAATCGTCTTCATAAATATCCATTTTTCTTCAGAGTAGAGACTGTGATATACTTATATAAGATAATTTTTAATACAATAGATTTTATTATTGCAACGATGAAAAAACAAACAAGTTTTTGTTCTTCTGGTTGTCAGCTGTCATTTATAAAACGTCAGAATTTTTTTGTTAAGGGCTCGCTAAGCCTTTCAAATCGGAGGCTTAGTTAAATTGACTCTAAGCGAGAAATAAGTCAATCTTAAATTCGGTGCAACCAAAATTCCAATTTTAAGTATGCCTTAACGCTAAGTGTAAACTTAAAATGTCGGTGCATTTGGGGGTTAGAATTTGAACTCTTTTTTCGGTGGAGTACACTAACATCCTGAAAATAATATATAAACCGGCAACATTTTGAAATACTAGCTTCCGACACTCACGCACAAACAGCTGTTGGTCTGACAATGTCTGACAATCGGGAACCGAGAATAGCAATCACAAAGAAGCGACAAAGCCGAGACGAGTTTCACAGTGCATGTGCGAGATAATGTGGCCTTCTGTCAAACGTGTGGGGTAGCGATGGGTCGTTCGCGAACGAGTCGTTCAATTTAAACGACTCTTTTCAAAGAGTCGCAAATGAGCCGCTCCCATCAACTGAACGATACGTTCACCGCTCGTTAAAATATCTGCATTATAGGCGACTATGACTATTGGCTCGCTCTCGTCCGTTCGACTCCGTAGAAATTCCACTCCACGCTTTCGCGAGTTTCGGACAGCTCAGAAAGCGCGAGAGCGCGAGCGGCTCAGACGTATAATATAAGAACGAGAGTGGTGGAGCATCTAGCGGCCTATGATAATACATTACACAGTTTGTACGTCTTTCGTATTACTATTATTTTACGATTAACGATTAATTACTTTGCCGGAAATCTGCAACAACGTGTTTTAACGGCGTATACTGCGGGTAGTTTATAACTTTGAAATCCATATTACATAATCATTATCTAATCTACAATAAAACCATTTTTGTTAATATGTATTTACTTTTATTTTGAACATTTAACAAATAATTAATTTTATTTAATTTATTTATGTTATGTATATTATTTTTCTTTGAAGCCGTCGCGCCACAATCAGGCAGCTGGCCGTCGCGTCGGCAGTCGTAAATGTGTAATTCACATCCGCGTTTTATGCTCTCTTTTATGCACACGAACAAGTGCAGGTGTCACGTAAAAGTAACGAGCTCCGCGATTCGTTCAATCGAACGACTCCTTGCGAACGACTCTTCCAAGTGAGCTGAACGAGTGAGCGGGCTCTCTTGAAAATGAACGAATGACCCATCGCTAGTGTGGGGTGGAACGTAATTGTCATTAGTACGTGTGTTTATGTACCTTGAAGTCGTGCTCTTGGTTATTTGGATTTTGTGTTTAATTTCTGTGTTGTGTTTTCTTTTTAATGTAAAAAGTTTTGAAATATGCCTGGATATACATGTGCACTTCGTGGCTGTTTTTCGAAGACAGGTGGAGGTGTAGCTTTGTTTTCTTTCCCAAAAGATCATGATCGGTAAGAGCATTTGTACCTACAATGTTGAACATTTTTCTCGGTATACCGCATAATTAGTTTGACGAAATTTTTTATCCGTTCGATATTGTGTATATGTGTCTGTCCAAGGTCAGCAAAACTTGTACCCTAAAGATCAAAGGCGCCGACACGTTTTGTCGCTTCTCTGCGATTGCTATTCTCGGATCGGGAATTCGAAATTGATGAAGGTGCGCCGCCGCGCATCGTGTCAGTTTTGTTGCGAGCTAGACACCCGTAAATCGCGATCACAAAGCCGGACCCGATCGACACGATGGTGTAGAGCGTAATTTGGTTCGGAGATTGCATGTGATATTCTTCGACAGTAAATAAAGATTTACCACACCTGTATAATACATATGAAAAAAGATGTTTCAACATTTTGGATTTGAAAGAAAATATTGTGGTAAAAGGATAAAATTTGCTTGAAAATAACTGAAAACGAAAGTAAAAATCAAAGATTTGAAATTAAGAGTCCCCATTATAGCACCATTTTCGAAGTTGAAGAAAATAGGGCAGAAAATATTTCGGATAATGATGATTGCCCATTACTCTGGCACGAAGAGATAACACAATTCAAATAAATTTTATACATTTGATGTAAAAACACCTATCTATGAAATTAATTCTCCAGATTGGGAGGAAATTTTATTATCGACTTCAACACAAACAAATATTTAAAACCACACAATGTTGACCCAAACTAATTCGTTAAACAATATTTCTTTTGATATTAAGAAAAATTTAAAAGCAAAAAATCTAACATGACTAAATATTGCCACGAGTGTAGGAAATCTGTTAAAAAAATTTGTGATGCATCCACGCCAAAACAAACATACACAAAAGAAACACGTCTATGATGACAAGAGAAGGAGTAGAAATAATTAAATCTGCCTTTCAACAAAGAATTATATCCTATAGGGTTACTGTTAATGGATTTCATATTATTGGAGATTTTTTTAATGAAATTTCACCAAAAATAAGTAAAATAATTCAAGAAGAACTTGACAAATTTCAATCCTAGTAATGAAAGTCATCATGTGAAGTTATTTTATACTCCATTTAGAGTGTTCTATAGCAGCTCAAATATAACTACAAATATTGAAGAGAAATGGATTAATGGATAGAAAGCTGATGAACTGGCAGAAACAGACAGGTTATATTTTTGATAAATTAATTAGATATTTCTAAATATATTTAATAATATATTATATTATAAAAGAAAAAACATACTTCTATTTTAGGTTGGATCTTGCTTAATTTGATAGAAATTAATATCAACAAATTTAATCCGATAAAACCTACAACTTTCATTCTTCCACACCTAAAGAGATAACGTCTAGAAATGCTGTAGTCAACATTCAAAATAATAAGAAATTTTGTTTTGCTTGGTCTGTGGTAGCTGCATCATACCCCCCAACTGGTTTGGAAATTGAAGTAAAACCTAAGCAAAACTGAATTTAAATTTTAATATGAAATAATTGGTCCACTACATTAACCCAAAAAGAAAACATGATGGACACAGTTGTTATGTGATGGTTGTTTACAATATTTTAGTAGTGAAGAATATTTATTGGGGCCTAATAGGTTTGATTGTTAATTTCTAAGAATAAATCTACCATCAAATGAACCAACATTGGATAAATTTGTAAACGAGCATCAATTAAGCAAATATCCTTAAATTTCAAAGTTCTAGTAGGTCTTTATGCTGATTTTGAATGTATCCTTAAACCTCTAAATAATGATAAAACTGACTTAGATTTGAACATTTTCCTTATTTATTTGTTTGGGTTTGCTTCGGTGCATAAAATGTTCATTTGATAATATTACATCAAAATTTGAATCGTATTGGAGTGAGTGAGTGAGTGAGAGAGACAGAGAGAGAGAGAGAGAGATTCAAAGTGCAATATTTCAGGATACTTAAAACTTAAAAGTACGACCTAAATTACATATATACATTACATATAATACAAAATATTTAACTCATGTTTTCAAATGTATTCCTTAATAGAATTCTAAAAAGACACAGTTTTGTAATTAATAGTAATTCTACTACACTAACGCTAGGATTTAGCCCGCCAATATATTGAGACGAAAATTTTGAATATGAATTCTTTTGGATGTGATTTAAACGGGCAGCGAAATTTTACAATTTTGACACATCGTAATATACGATTGGCCGGCGAAATGATGGATTGGGCGGTGAAGCTTGATCAGGTAATAAAACAAAAATGGGTCTGCGTTTTAGATTTGAACAAGCAACTTCAAAATCTTTTAAGCAGTAAAAAAAAAATAAGTTGCAACTAAATAAATATTTGGTCTGTGCGAAATAAATTACATTTTTTTTTGCCTGCTCCAAAATCAAGTTGACTGCTGAAAAAATATTGTAACATTACAAATTGATGGGTAATCTAATACTGTTCTGACTGCTCTAAAATTAACTTAGCGTGTAATAAGGGGTAATTAATTACGTAAAAAATAAAGCATTTAATTAGAAAACTCCAAATATTGATTAATGTAAAAGCACATACATTTCATGGTATTATTAGTAAGGCTACCCACCATGAGCGCCCACAGGAATTTTAAAGTTGTATATCTCTGTTGCTACATACGGGACCCATACAAAATTCAGGTGAGCCTACTAGGAATGTTTTGGTAAAGAAAAAAAGTTAAATTTTTGCTTCGACGAAATGGTGTAAAATTTGTTTAGAAAAAATAATAAATAAAATACATAAATGTGTTCATTTTTTTCTCAGGGGGGGCCAAGCAAAAATTTAACTTTTTTCGCTAATTACAAAATATTTTTTTCTTGACCAAAACATTCTTAGTAGGCTCACCTGAATTTGGTATGGGTCCCGTATGTAGCAACAGAGGTATACAACTTTAAAATTCCTGTGGGCGCCCATGCTGCCCACCGTTAGTGCCGCTCCAGTAGCATTACATCGCGGGGAACTCGGCCGCAGCAGCAGTTCAATTTTTGGAATTCTTTAAAATTACGGTACGCCGTCTGGTACCCCCTACGAGCGAGTTGAACTCGCACCTGACCGTCTTTTTTTATTTCACGTGAATATACATACGTACTTAATTTTCGGCATCGACGCCTCTGGTAACAGATTAAAAGTGGCCAATCTTAGTGATGATCAAAAGTTCAACAGACGAATTAAAGAAACCGATCGAACTGACGAATCTCGCCGCTATCTTCAAACCCTTGCCAACTAAAAATATTAAATACAGGTCATTTGACTTTCTGGCTTCTAAAGTAAATATTTTGCAGAAAACGAAACGCTGCTTAAAAACTGCTGAACGATATTTAAATACCGAGCACATTTTATTCACAGCCTAATTTATTTTGTCACCAGCCGACTAATAATTTCACCTCCCAATTAATAATTTTACTGCTCGAATAGATTTCGGACTGCCCAATGGGATAGTTATTTGTTACTTAAAGTTTTATTATGCCGACCACATGAACTATATTTTGCCCATCATTGTTTCACAGGCAGTTTATTTAAAGTATTGACAGACAATTATTATACCACCCGAGTAATTTTTTTGCCGGTTGGGCTTACCTACCTACTTATTTAAATTGCAGCAGAAATAATTACTAGCCAATTCTTTTTGCCTTTCTTTGCTTTCGAACTTTCCTCGAGTGGGCCATTTTCTGTTTTTTCCCCATCGCCTGAGGTATCCCGTAAGGTCTAGTAATGCCGCAGCCAGGCTCGGGTCCATAGAATGGAGCCCGTGCTCCTTCTTTTGCAAGTTAATCAGCAATTTCATTGCCTTCCACGCCTTCGGGTCCCGTCACCCACATTGGAGTTACACTAGTATGGGGGGGATTTGCCTAGAGACTTTGTCTGCATCTTGGCCTGAAGACCCCGACTTTAACTTCCTCTTCCATCTTTGATCCATCTGTGTACCACACAAGTGAACCTTTTCCAAATTGCGGAATTTTTTCGCTCTACTCTGGTGGTCCATTATAATCACTTGAAAAGAGCGTTAAAACTCACACACTTTTGGCATTAAATCAATTCTTTGGTTATAGCATAGCCTCTAACTGGATGTTTCTTAGTATTTTGAGGTAACCAATCAGCTCTGGGATTCCAGAATGCTATTCGATATCGAAATATTCTATTTGGCGCAAAAAACCGATTCCCGTTTGTTTCGATATCGTCTAAAACGATATCAAGTCTTTCGGTACCTCTAGAGATCCCGTTTAGGTCGATTTCGAGATGACAGTGAGTTTTAGGTTAGAATTATTTGTTTGTGTGTGTTGCAAGTTGTTTTTTTGTTTAATTGCACAGGTGTGAAACATGTTACTACACCAATATATAAAATGTATTTATTTAAAAAAATACATTTTAGACTTTTCCAGTTAAAATCGGATACTAATGTTGTAGTCAAGTTGATTTTTAACATTTTGGATAACAAAACAATAAACACACTGTTCAGAAATGATCCTTCTTTCAACTGATTTTTTAAGTTTGGATGAAACAAAAAACTATTTTGTTTCTAGGGCTTTTAAAGTACAGGAAGCTCATTGGAACATCCTAATAGAGTATATTGTCACCAAACGTTTTTTTCGTCCACCCTAGCTGGTCACCCTTGCGGCTTAGTGTCGAAGTCCGGTAGCGACGACGCAGGTCATTTCGACTCGCGTCGGCCTATCGGCCTGGAGCGGGGCAGAGGGGGGTTACCTGCTAAGTGGGATGAGAGGCGAGACGTCAGTCATTACCTCGACGCAAGCGAGTCTCGACGTCCCGAGCCAAGCGCTTTTAGACAGTATACAGGTAGGACACAATCTTGGGTTATTTTAGAAATGTGTAAAATATAAATTATTTCTTTTTAAATTAATAAATATAGCTGCATAATTAATAATGAAGCCAGGGTTTTAGTATTTTAGTTAAGATCCCGTGACAATTTTGGTGGAGGTCGCCGTGTTACGGCCGGAACGGCCGTGTTTTCTGAATAATTGCCTTTTTGGTTTCGTTATTATTTTTAGCAAAATTCGCAAACTACTTATAGGTATCGATTTTATATATTGTTTTACAGGGAAAAATGTATTTTTGAAATAGATATAAAATTATTAAAATGATATTTGCTGGTAAAAATTCTTAAAAAGGTCATGATCAAGGTTATCGTTTTTTATTTTTTGCGGATTGACCAAATGTTTTTTTACGTACATTCCTGGTGTGAAGTGAACAATCTTTCATGCTTTTAACGATATTATTTTATAGTTGAAATTTATTTAGAGCGTTTTTAAACAAATATTTTATTGGCTTATGTTACATTTAGGTTCGTTTTCGTTGGAAAAACTTAGTTTATTTTCAAATGATTTTTAATTTCACGGTTTCTGTAAAATACGTATTGAATTTTTTTTAATTATTGGGTTTTTTTTTAGTAACTAATGCCGGTAGAAAACTTGTTTAAAATTTGTTTTTAACTTTATTGAGTTGTTTTTATTTAATGAATATCTTCTGCCTTTTTGGGTTTGAATTCTAAAAATAAGCAAAATTAAAATTATGTCAGTTATACAGTATGAAAATTGCTACGTATTTTTTTTACTAGTTTGGAAAAAGACTTAAAAATAAATTTTTGATCGCGGTTTTAATATTTAAGGATGCGTTATTTTTTAAACTTTGCACTTTTCTTACTACATGGAAAAATTAATGGTGTTAAGAAGTCATTCTAAGAAGGCAGGAAATAAAGTAACAGAAAATAAAAATAAGGCGGAAAACAAGGAAATAAGCGGTACTAAAGAAAAATCGAAACTGGCAACCACGTACTACCGACAGTCGGCCAGTATGTTTTCAGTGTGGAAAACCAGGTCACAAGGCAAGAGTTTGTTTCAGCAACCCGCAGAACAGAAATAACCAAAACTACAGGGATCAACGAAATTTGGAAAACCAAAGACCAAGATGGACGCCAAATCAACCTAGTCGAGAACAAAATGGCCGCCGTCCAGAGCAGCAAACCAATAGGTACCAAAGTTGGCAACAGCAACAGCAGTCGGAAAACTCCAACGGACAGTGTTAACACACATAAGCACTGTCCAGAAACAGCAAGAGAAAGAGAATCAGAACAAGAATCAGCATGAAGCAGCAACAGATGTTCTCTCCGTAAAAGGAAGTTTAAATAATGTAAATATTAAGGTTATAATAGACACTGCGTCAGTTAAAAATATTGTAGATAGTAAATATGTAAATAAAAATGAAATAATGCCCGGCACAGGCATAACTTTTATTAAAGTAGCGAATAGTTCGCTGGTAAAAATTATTGGTTACGCAGAAATAAATGTTTGTTTTATTGGTTGTACCTTTTCCTTGGAAGCATTAGTTATAGAAAATCTACCCCAACCCGTTTTATTAGGATTAGAATTTCTTAAGGCCCACGAAGCTACGATAAATTTAAAAGAGAATGAAATTAGTCTGAAAACGGATGAAAATGAAGTAGTTACCTTGGCAATGAATTTAGGAGATAATAGTAGTCACAAAGAAATTGTAAATAATCAAATCAGTAATGTAAATAGTTGTTTTTGGGATGAGCTACCTGTAGAAATTGAAAATTGCAGAACGGACAATGCGAAAATTACGTTGCGTAGTGATACGGTAATTGCGAAAGACATTATTAAATGCGAAGTGAACTTTAAAAAAACTGGTGAAAATAAAATAAACTTTAAGCCGAACTATGATTTTTAAATAAAAAATGGACTTCAAATTAATAAAATTTTTAGTGATAATTTGACGTGGTACGCCGAAATAAAAAACTACGGTAGAAAAACAAAAAACTTTTTGCAGGCACATGCATCGCGTTTAAAGCAGATAGTGACTCTATAAAAAATATAAGCGAAACTTTAGTGACATTACCGAACGATAATTTAATAAAAAGTTATAATGTAAATAGGGACTTGTGTAAAAATGACTTTCAAAGTGTAAATAAGTTAGTTCGAGATTTTGAAGATACTTTTGCTTGGAGCATCAGCGACCTAGGAAAAACGGATTTGGTGAAGCACCGAATTGAGACAACCGATGACGTTCCAGTGGTTTCCAGACCATACAGGGTGTCTCACACAGAGCGAAGAATTATTAATAAACAAGTAGAAGAAATGTTGGAAAATGAGGTAATAAGAAAATCTGTAAGTCCGTATTCCAGTCCAGTAGTCCTAGTTCCCAAAAAAGATGCAGATATGAGGTTCTGCGTAAACTATAAAAAATTAAACGCAAAAACAATAAAGAATGTGTATCCTCTGCCAGTTATAGACGACATTTTGACCTACCTGGGAGAAGCTAAATATTTTTCTACGTTGGACATGTTTTCAGGGTACTGGCAAGTAGAAATTGATGAGAAGGACAGGCATAAAACAGCATTCGTCACTACCGATGGCTTGTTCGAATTTAACCGCCTAAGTTTTGGTCTTACAACAGCACCAAGCACTTTTCAGCAGTTGGCAGACGCAATTTTGGGAGACATGAAGTGGAATGGAGCAATGACGTACTTAGATGACATCTTAGTCTATGGAAAAAATTTGGAAGAACATAACGAGAACCTAAGAAAAGTACTATCAAAACTAAAAGCAACTGGTCTAAAACTAAAACCAGCTAAGTGCCAGTTTGCGTATAAAGAACTAACAGTACTAGGCCACACCATTAGTGAGCGAGGTATTCTTCCAGATTCTTCAAAACTTGAAGCAGTACACCATTTTGCAACTCCAAGAAATAAAAAAACACTTCAAAGTTTTCTAGGGCTCGCCAACTACTATAGAAAATTTATAGAAAAATTTAGTCATTGCCAGGCCGTTATACGATTTGCTGAAGAAAGATACACCGTTTTGGTGGACATCAGCTCAAGAAGAAGCTTTCCAGATATTAAAAAGAAAATTAGAATCGCCTCCAGTGTTAACCCACTACCTTCCCAATGCAGAAAAAGAGCTACATGTAGACGCATCAGACCAAGGGATAGCAGCAGTACTCTTACAAAAAATGAACGAGGAAATGCATCCCATTTGCTATGTGTCTAGAACGCTCACAAAAGCCGAAAAAAATTATGGAGTTAGGGAAAAAGAAGGTCTAGCCATAGTGTGGAGTCTAACGTATCTGAGAAGCTATATTTGGGGAGAACATATAAAAATTTTTTCGGATTACCAGCCACTGTGTTATCTAAAAAGTCTCAAAAATGTCACAGGGAGATTAGCTAGATGGAGCTGCAAACTACAAGAATTTGATTTCGAAATAATCCACAAATCAGGGAAATGCAATCAAGACGCAGACTGTCTTTCCAGACAACCCTGTGTACAGGCAACACTAAAGGACGAGAATGATGCCAATGAAATTCCCACATTTTTGCTACCCTTAGTGGACATCACAGAGTTCCAGGAAGAAGATACAGTCGTGTCAGACTTACTACAGGCAGTCCAGGATCCGAATTATGGCAATTCACATTTGCAACGTCGTGCAAAAAATTTTACAGTGAAAGATGGTGTGCTATATAAAAAGTCGGCTGTCCCAAACCAGGAGGACAAGTTGGTAATCCCTCAAGGACTGAAAGCACAACTGATGCAACCATGGCTCTATTATAATATGGATTCGATATCCGTATACTGTGAGCGTATCGAACGTGAAGCCTTATATAATATAAATATTTTGTTGTTTGTTATTCTCTTGAGAGAGCAGTTTACGAACTACGAACATAGACAAGACTACGAATTACTACGTAATTGAATCAAGAATGGTAGTAGAAAGAGATAAAATAGCATTGGAGTGTTGGAGCTCAGAAGTGTTATTGTCTGCTGGGTGCTTAGGAAAAACGTCTGGGAACGCTCGGTTACACGTACGTCTTTGTCTAATGAACTAGAAAAGAAGAAGTGCGACGTATAGATTTATATAGATTTATAAATGACTCAGAGCGACTTTAAATAATCGCCTTTAGAAATAACCTAACATAACATAACCTATAAATAATAAAACCTTTTTAACTTAAATTTATTACTATTTAGCAGAAAAATAATATATTTTGGGGCTTTTATTACTTTTAGTAAATCTTGTGATGCTTCTAACGTATTTTTGTACAAAAATACAAGGTAAAATAAGATGTGGCCAATGTTTACAAATTGTGTTTACAGTGTCGTTTAGAATGGTTTGTTTTGGCTTCAAAGAATGTGAACTCATCCCGTATCCAGTCCTAATAAATCCATGGATGCAACAGCTGCATTGTGAGCCATTGTCAGGACACCTAGGATATGCAAGAACTTACGACAGAATAAACACACGCTATTATTGGGATAAAATGCATCTTGACGTTAAGAAATTTATTAGGGGATGTCCTGATTGTCAGACGAGAAAGGGCCCAAACAATGAAAAACCAGCAGGTGATCTGCAACCAATAAAGATTGATGATTTGCAGCCTTTCGAAATGATAGGCATAGATATTTTAGGACCCCTAACAAAAACAAAAAGTCAAAATAATAATATAGTTGTTTGTACAGATTATGTGACCCGTTATGCAATAACCAAAGCAATACCAAGTGCAAAAGCAGAAGAAATAGCAGCGTTTCTGGTGGACCAAGTAATAAGCATACATGGAGTACCAAAGAAAATATTAAGTGACAGAGGTCAAGTTTTTAGGTCAGAAATGGTAACAAAAATGGTGCAAAATATGGGCGCAGAAAATGTATACACTACGTCATACCACCCGCAGACTAATGGGCTAACTGAGCGATTTAACAAAACAGTAGCAGATATGCTCAGCCTGTATGTGTCTACGTCACAGGATGACTGGGATAAATACCTGCCAATGGTAACATTTGCCTATAATTCAAGTAAACAGGACACAACGCAGTTTTCGCCATTTTATTTAGTTTTTGGAAGAAACCCACAGCTTATACCGGACGCCATGTTTTTAAAATCACCCACTATGCTTATTCCGAACCCGAATATAGAGAAACATAGACAGGAAGCAAAAAGAAATATTACTATGAAACAGAAAAAGGACAAAACCCGATATGACAGTAACTACAAAAAAGTGACATATGAGACTGGAGATAAAGTCAAACTTAGAGTTTACATTAGAAAGAAAGGAAAAAGTGACAAGTTGCAGTGCAAGTATCACGGACCATTTGTAATAGTAAGAAAAGCATCGCCAGTAAATTACATTATCCAGAGAGGTGCAGGAGCAAGAGCTAAACAGGAAACAGTCCATGTATATAGATTGGCCCCGTACCACGAACCATATAATTTTGAAGAGTAGTAGGAACAATGCATATAGTTATTTTTTTGTTTTTGAAAGCCGCTAGTGAAAATAAGTAGTAAAATAAATAAAAAGTATTTTGATTTTTCCCCCAAGTAATTAAAGAGGTATAAGGTATATAGAGGATATAGGTGTTAAAGGAATATAGAGAGTGAAAAATTAAACGTTTGTGTTAAGGGAAAAAAGTAAGAGAGATCGTGAACGGTTGCACGAGGCTCTGTGCAGTTGAGCGTTTCTTGAAAGCGTGCCTGATCAACACGCATAATCTGGCAATGTTCAATGATGCTGTGTCGTTATTTTTGTTTTTGTGTTTGTTAAGGGATAAACAGTAATAAGTAAAGCCTCTGAATAATCGTGTTTTTTTCCGGTAGAGGAGGGGGAGAAATAAGTAATTTGCGGAAAATTTGCGGAAAATTTTTGGAAAATGGAAAATTGAAATTTTTGGAAAAAGTAAAAAGTTTTAAACGATGAAATTATTTAAAGAAAGGTAATTGTTCCGAGCACGGTCGTGCAGGGTGGCCACGGGGGCCAAACACAGAAGTTGGACGGGAAAGAAAATTACTGCTTCACTGTATATAAAATTGTAAATAAATTGTGTAAATAGTTTTTGTAGCGTCTAACTCCCTGTTTTATTTTTCATGTACACAAACCACTGAGGTCCTAGGAAGCGGACCCCTGACGGTGCCAGAGAGGGACATTCCCACCTTTGGACCACAACACCTTGGGACCACAACACCATGGGACCACAACGCCTTGGGACCGCAACCTGGGGAACCCCGACGACCTTCCAGGCCAGCGGACCACTGACGGTGCCAGCGGGGGACAAGCCCACCCTGGGACCACAACACAGGCGAACCACACTAGGGACAAATCAAACAAGAGGGAGGAAGACCTGCCGGGAGGAAGAAGAGGAAGAATAAAGACAAACGCAAAAAATGCAGCTTTTTAAATTGTATATTCTTATTTTTTTATTATTAAACCCAAAGGAGATTGTTTTTTATTGTAATAGAGAATAGAATTAGGGAATTGAGACACAAAAATCCTTCAGATTTTTGTTTTCCGTGGAGGGGGAAAGTGCCACCAAACGTTTTTTTCGTCCACCCTAGCTGGTCACCCTTGCGGCTTAGTGTCGAAGTCCGGTAGCGACGACGCAGGTTATTTCGACTCGCGTCGGCCTATCGGCCTGGAGCGGGGCAGAGGGGGGTTACCTGCTAAGTGGGATGAGAGGCGAGACGTCAGTCATTACCTCGACGCAAGCGAGTCTACGACGTCCCGAGCATTTTCCTCCGACCAAGCGCTTTTAGACAGTATACAGGTAGGACACAATCTTGGGTTATTTTAGAAATGTGTAAAATATAAATTATTTCTTTTTAAATTAATAAATATAGCTGCATAATTAATAATGAAGCCAGGGTTTTAGTATTTTAGTTAATATCCCGTGACAATATGTCAGCATGTTTTTATATGAAAATAAATGGCGGTTTAATTTTTTTATTTCTTGTTTTACTACTGCATAATACGATTTTTTAAAAGAATTATTTTATAGTGGCGGGCAGAGCTGGGCAAAGACTAGCCGGCTAGGGAAGAACTAGCCGGTATTATTCCCCCCTTGAATGTCCCTAACAGAACAAGAGGCGCGTTCCGTATGCATCCCTTTACTGTCCAGCTACAAAAGCCTAGAACAGACCACTTCTCTCGCTCATTCATACCTAGGGTCTCCAGATTATGGAACAAATTGCCTGAAGATGTTTTCCCGTCCCAACCTCCAATCCTTCAAATCCCGTGTCAATAGACTACATTTCCCTTCTCTTCAGACACCCACGGTACGTTAGTACTTAGGCTTGACGTCTACGTGGGATGTCTTAGATAAAAACAGCACTCATTGTTAATTTAAAGGGCTTGCAATTACCAATTATTTTAGGGCTTGCAAACACTGTGCTTCAAGCCCTTTTTAAAATATGTAATTGAGGCTTGGTAATTGAAGCTTGAAAATGAGCTCGCAAGCTCTCTAGAGAGTTTAAGAACATTGAAAGAAAGTGCTTAAACCATTTTAGTAGGGCTTTAAGTCTTTTCGAAGGGCTTGCAAGTTCATAGTTCATTTTTCAATCACTTATAAAGTAATGCAATTACCCAATTACATATGTTAAAAAGGGCTCGAAGCACGGTGTTTGCAAGCCCTAAAGAAAGTAATCTGTAATTGATGTTGGATTCAAGAAGATTTCTTCTCAAAACAATATCGACAATTGGAAGCATTTTTTAGATGAAAACAAGCAGGACCACACGCCACACAATCATAGAAGAGAATCAAATAAATTTTGCATTCTTGCAACAAAATAATCTTAGGTTATAATTCCCTACGCATGCGTGCTACGAATACTACGGTTTCCGATATCGAAGAAAGCGATGGCATAAACGACATCGAATGAGAATATCGAATTGGTCGATATCGCTTTGATTATCGAGTATCGAAAGCGTTACGATAGCTGTCGTATCGAGTGAAAGGGAATCCCAGCTCAGATCTCATGACTTAATTCTTATTGTTGGGATAACTTTGGTAACGAATAAAACTCAAGCCCAACCTATTTATAGATTTTACAAACATAAACCCCATGTTTCAGTGCTTACTGCACACCCCAAATTTATAACATAACCAGTCATATAAATTAACTTAACAACTAAACAAACACATTAATCTTGTAATGGGTATTTTGTTATGTAACTGCATGTTACTAATATTTATACAAAATCAGAAATAGCAGCTCAGTCCTGAAAAAAAGTACAGGGTCTCAGTATGCGCATTAAAACATGCTTAAAAATGGTAAATAATTTATTTCCTACACCAGTTAACGTATTAAACAACTTTTTTGGATATTCTGAACATAAAATTATTATCTTATCTTAATCTTTAATAAAACCTTATAGATAACTCCAAAGTCATTCAAGAGCGGTAAATCTGAAGATGCAAAAAAGGATACTTTATACATAAAATTATTTTTATAAAAAAAAAACAGAATTCTTTACCAAAGATTTCTAAACAATCATAAAACTTATGCCCTTAGACACATTTACTTTAATAACAAATTTAGACACTAAACATATTTTTTTTTAATTGCTCATTTAAACATCATTTTTCTGCGAAGGTTTTCAGTAATAAACCATATTTATGCTTGGCCGCTACTGGAAGGCTGTACCTATCGCGCGTAAGGTCTTCATAAACAGCAAGCTCTGTATTTTTTAGTATTTTTTTTAGCAGAAAGTACTTTACTTTTAGATTAAAAACGTACCAGCACATAGATCGATATTCGCCGATATTCCTGCCTTTACCTTTGACCCTAAAGGCACAGTCTATATCGTCAGGGAAACATGGAATATTTAATTTTTTCTTTATAAATGCTGCAACACTGACAGTAATATTGCCCTCAGATCAGATATAAATGAAAGAGACGAAAAAAACAATGTTGCCAGCTATCGTGAGCTTTTTTATAGTTATCGCAAAAATGATTATTTATTTCAAAATTGGACCAGGGAGGATCCGGTAAACCAACGATTTCTTTTTTACTTAATGCCTATTGTTCCTGAAAATAGTTTATTTTCTTGTACTTGATGATGTAGACTAACTTGCAGCCGCCTCTCGGCCTATAATTTTATGGATGACTTATAGGCCTTAGAAAATTCTAGTTTTTTCCAAAGGGTATTTGAATTACAAGATCTTTTCTATGATCAAATAGATAATAATATACCAAATGAGCCAAGTGCGTATACCTTACTGTAATATCTATCGGTTATAATAACCAGTTGGTAGTTTTAGACCATAAATAGAAATTACTTAATGTATTTGGTGATTGTTGCAAAAATTTTCGTCACCTTGACAACAAATCCGCATGAATACTTTTAATTAAATTATAAAAAGAAAGTTTGTCAAGAAAGTAAATATTTTTTGACCAAAAATGTGTTAATGCGAGAAGTTATTGCGTCGATTTGATAATTTACTGAAAATAAACCCTGTTTGTCTTATCGGGATATCTATTTATTAGCTTTTTATGTATTACAATCACTTAAAAAAAAGATTATTTTTAGGTATCGGAAGCATACCTGATGCTGTCCTTTCAGCTTTAAAAAATCATAAAGATCTTGGTATACATTCAGAAATGTTCGCCGGTGGAGTTATTGATCTGGTTAACAGGGGATGCATTACTAACAATCGCAAAAAAAATCACAAGGGCAGAATTGTTGGATCCTTTTTGATTGGCACCCAGGCTTTATATGATTTTGTGGACAATAACCCATTTATTGAAATGTTGGTAGTAGATTATGTAAACAACACTGGTAAGTTTTAATAGGTTACTAAAATAGCAAGTTTAACAAAAAAATTTCTTCTGCAGTTTTTTCGTTTATTTCTTATATACACGGCTGGCAACCCAATATCTTGCATGCGGAGATTTTCAGTGCGATAAAACGAGATGACAATTTAATAGGCAAAGGCTCGAGCGAAATAAAGACAGACAGAAAACGTGCTCTAGCCGATTCCCCTTCCAGCGGCCCGGGGACCAAACAATACGCTTTTATGGAAGAGGGGAATACAGCGGGCAGGGCAGATCGGCGATCAACACTCGCGGCACTCGGCAGTATCGTATCAGACGGATATTGGGAAGTAGTGATTGTCTACGCATTTTTTTGCGATGTTTTACGACGTTTTCGTTTTTTTGCGGTCATGTTAATCACTGTTGTATTTAATACAACAGTAATTTAAAGGTGTTTAAATTTTTATCTGACTTAAGCATAAAAATAAAATAAAAACTGCTATTCTAAAAAAAAAAATAAACTCATGAACATTCTTAAAAATTGATAAAATTAATAGTAATCCTAATTAAAAAAATAAACTCATAAGCACTCTTAAAATGCTATGAAATAAAAAAAAAGTCATTTTAATAAATGCTCGAAGACATTGCCTTGCTAGGCTTCGCAATACCCGAGCCGATCATAAAACTCCGTCCTAACATTCGACAATACCTCCGGTGTTATGGAATTAGTAATGTCGAATATTTTTGCTCTTAACTCAACTAAATTTACAGGCCTCTCATGTGGATACCTATAAATTAGTTGAGTTAAGTGGCCCCACAAAAAAAAGTCGAGGGGAGTCAAATCCGGTGACCTTGCCGGCCATGGTATGGTACCTCTGCCACAAATAAGCCGTTCAGGAAAAGTCCTAGTCAAAATCTCCTGGACTGGCCTTGCGTTGTGAGCAGGGCAGCCATCCTGCTGAAACCAAATTTCTTCGAAATTAACATTCAAGGTCCGCACCTGGTATAATTTCCTCTTGCAGCATCTGCAAATAGTAGGTATAGTTAGTGCGTTCACAGCCCTCCGTCCCCCGGGGGAGGTGATGCAGTAACTGCGCATGCGCCATATATCGCCCACGTGGGTGATTACTATTTGACCTTGACATTGACCTTGACCTTGACCTTGAGACATGACCTTGGCCAACTGTCACCTGTCATACGTCATCTGTCACCTGACATCTGTCATCTGTCATACGTCATCTGTCATCTGTCATCTGTCAACTATCATCTGTCACCTGTCATACGTCATCTGTCACCTGACATCTGTCATCTGTCATACGTCATCTGTCATCTGTCATCTGTCAACTATCATCTGTCACCTGTCATACGTCATCTGTCACCTGTCATACGTCATCTGTCATACGTCATCTGTCAACTGTCATCTGTCAACTGTCAAACGTCAACTGTCATACGTCATCTGTCAACTGTCACACTCTTGGGCGTTAACTACTTTGGGCCTTAACTACTTGGGGCTTTAACTACTTGGGGCTTTAACTACTTGGGCATCAACTACTTGGACACTATCTATTTGGGGCCTAACTGCATCGGACTGTAGTACTATTCCTTAAAATATTATTATTTCACGAATATGACGTCAAAAACTTTTTTCTTTATTTTTGCACATGCTAGGATTCGAACCCGGGACATGGACGTTGGAATATCAGCGCTCTAACCAACCTGGCTATCGGCTTCACATAAAATATTGTGCTGATGGGATATAGACTTGCAGCTAGAAGAGACATCGTTTGCAATTAGAAATTTAATATACGAAACGTGTTCAAAATGGTCTTATAAACCACGTATAAAAGTATGGTAACAATCACCCGTCATTTAAGATATGTCAACTACCAAAAGGCCCTTGTTAAACACCAAAATAAAAATTTAGCATACGTAACGTGTTCAAAATGATCTTATAAGGCAATTTAATATACGTAACGTGATCAAAATGGTCTTAGAAGCCATGTATAAAAGTATGACAACAGTCGCCTATCATTTAAGATATGTCAACCACCGCCAGGCTCTTGTTAAACACCAAAATAAAAATTTAGCATACATCACTTGTTCAAAATGACCTTATAAGGCATGCGTAAAAACATGGCAAAGAGACTTACAGCTAGAAGAGCCATCGTTTTCAAATAGAAATTTAATATACGTAACGTGTTCAAAAGGATCTTATAAGCCATGTATAAAGGTATGTTAGCTGTCACCGGTCATTTAAGATATGCCAACTACCACCAGGCACTTGTTAAACGCCAAAATAAAAATTTAGCATACGGCACATGTTCAAAAATAGCCTTATAAGGCATGTGTAAAAGCAAGGCAGCTGTCACCTGTCATTTAAGATATATATCAACTGGCACTTGCCACTTATCAAACATCAAAATTAATATTTGACATACATCACGTGTTCAACTTGACGCAACAAATCGTGTGGAAAAACCCGAAGTCAATCAATCAACTCGTTTGTGAGCTATCGCTTATATGAAAATTTTTGGTGCTAGATGGAAGGCATGAAGACCATTAGATATATAGGCTTAAAAACCCACAAAAGAACAAGGTCCTTTAGACAATTACTCCGGCGCTGACCAAAAGGGCCTTAAAATTTGTTTGTTTCGATAGGGGCTAAGCGTAGGAGTAATAAAATACATACTCCAAATTTCATCGAAATCCGTTTAGCCGTTTAGGCGCTAGAGGGTTACAAAGGTGTTTAAGGTATCAGGAGCATAGAAATGTAATAAGTTAAATAAAAACTAAATTACGGCTGGCGCTTAAACGACAAGTGTTGAAGAACTAAAATTTTGGTGGTAGATAGAAGTCAGAAAGACCATGAGATATACAGGCTCAAAAACCTCAAAAATATTAAAGCCATTTCGACGATTTCTCTGGCGCTGGCCAAAAAGGCCTTAAAATTTGTTTGCTTCGCTAGGGGCTAAGGGTAGGAGTAATAAAAGACATACTCCAAATCTCACCGAAACCCGTTAAGCCGTTTAGACGCCAGCCGCTACTGGACAGATTTTTGGATAAAGATAGAAGTATTAGTAAGCGTAGTAGTAGGTGCTCAGAGTTTCGGACAGCCGTTAATGGGTTAGACGCGTTTTCGAGGTACGAATATATATTTACTGCTAAAGCCCCACAATTCTGCAATGCAATGGTCGATGCCAATGATCTTTGTGTAGTAAGATATACATCACCCCGGATATTCTAATTTTATAATTCGTATACCACAATATTGGTAATATGTCAGAAAGATTGTATCATCGTTGGAAAAATAACTAGCGGGCTAAATACAGACACGAAGCAAGGCCAGCGCAACAATCGTGTTAGACGAGTTTCGATGTATAAATATATAATAAAACTAGCAAGTAGAAAAATTATTTAACCACAATATATAACGATATACAACAACTCTATATACGAAATTAGTTAAGAATATTAAACAGGCTACTGCTAGGAATATAAGGAGACTAGAAATACTGTTCATATTTTCGGATAAAGATGGGGCTAGTGTAGAATTAGTACTAGTTCAGAGTTTCGGCTAAAGATGGGGTTAGGGCAGAATTAGTACTAGGAAAAGATGTTTCGACTGACGTAAAACTTTTCAAAAATCTCGACTAATTCTAATCTCGACATATTAGTAACGGCAAGAAGGGAAGGATTCCGAATGTTGGAGAGAGAGACAAACTCGTTTGAGTAGGTAATAAAACTAGTAAGTAGAAAAACTATTTAGTTAGCCACAATATATCGATATGTACCAAACGTAAATGCGAAATTAGCGAAGAATGTTAAACAGGGTACAGCTAGGAATACAAGCAAACTAGAAATACTGTTCAGAGTTTCGGATAAAGATGGGGCAGAATTAGTGCTAGGAAAAGATGTGTCGACTGACGTAAAAACTTTTCGAAAATCTCGACTAAGATCATCGCTAGAAGTCTTAATGGCTAAATGCGTCTTTCATATTAGTAACAGCAAGAAGGGAAGGATTCCGAATATTGGAGAGAGATAGATCCGTTAAATCGTATGGAAAGAAACCGAAAACTAGGAAATATATACTGTTTAAGTACGAAAATTCCTGTTTATGTATAGTCGGGCTATTCAAAACGTAGAAAGAGATAGAAAAATACAGACAAAAATATTAGGGAATACGTACAAGATATAAGAATATAGCGCAATGTTTCCAAAGACAAGTAGTTACCAGGAAAATATAGCCAGCACAGGAAAAATAGATAGGGGGATGATGCAAGTAGTTAAGATTCCATATATCACAATATATCAATATTTAGCAAACTTATATACGAAATTAGTTAATAATATTAAACAGCTTACTGCCAGGAATACAAGTAACCTAGAAATACTGTTCAGAGTTTCGGATAAAGATGGGGTAGAATTAGTACTAGGAAAAGATGGTTCGGCTGATGTAAAAACTTTTCGAAAATCTCGACTAAGATCATCGCTAGAGGTCTTAATGGCTAAATGATAGTCGGGCTATTCAAAACGTAGAAAGAGATAGAAAATACAGACAAAAATATTAGGGAATACGTACAAGATATAAGAATATAGCGCAATGTTTTCAAAGAGAAGTAGTTACCACGAAAATATATATTAGCTAGCACAGGAAAACAGACAGGAGGATGATGTAAGTAGTTAATAGTCCATATAGATCTGTCGGAGCATGATATCAAGTTAAAAGAGACTAAAGAAGTGGTTAGCAAATTTATATCCTACAATAATTAAATATAACAACTGCACGGGGTTTAAAAATATTATAATGTAGACAAAGACCTCTGGAAAACAGTCCCAAAACCGCTATAAAACAACTAAGAAACAGACTCCTGTTTCTGGAAACAACTTCTAAACAGCTAAAAACAACTAATAAACAGGCCCGGTTTCAGGAAACCACTAAACGCCCAACTGCCCAACCACTCAACAGCTAAAAACAGGCCCTGTTTCTGGGAACAACTAGGAAACAGCTAAAAACAACTAATAAACAGACCCGGTTCAGGAAACCACTAAACGCCCACCTGCCAAACCACTCAACAGCTAAAAAACAGACCCTGTTGCTGGAAACAACTAGGAAACAGCTAAAAACAACTAATAAACAGGCCCGGTTTCAGGAAACCACTTAAACGGCTAACTGTCCAACCACTTAACAGCTAACAACCCTGTTTCTGAAAACAACTCCCGAACAGCTATGAATAGAGAGAGAAATAAGTCCTGTTTCTGGAAACAGTAATTCATATTCGTACTTGCTAATATGTAAACAACATACAAACTAGTTTCTTCAAAAATATAAGGGTACTAATGTTGCTACTAATAATCAGACATGTGTCTGTTAAAAAAAAAATAAGCATCCAGGCCATCCTCCATTTCGAGCTGAATTTAAAATAAAAATTTCGTTCAAAGATCTTTAAGAACTGTATACGTGGATACATACTATTTTCTTTTGACATACAGCCGCCAATAGGACTGGAAAGAATTAGGCACACAACAAGTTTGATGCTCATATCATACCCCAAACCCTCGAGATTCAGTGCGTCTTAGAAGCAAGATGTGTTAAGTCTCTAGAAACAGAGCCTGTTAGTAGCTGGTTCATAGCTGCTTCCTGAAACTGCTGTTTTTTCTTCAAAAACAAGGTGTTTTCCACGAAACAAGCTGTTTTGCTATTTATACGAGTCTATTATTACTGTTCTGTGTTGTTATTATGACTTCACAATTTAGTAAGCTTGATAGAGATGTTAAGCGCTGAATAATTCAAGCATCTAAGACAATAAGAAAAAAATACTTGGCTTGAAAGTTGGAGCGGGGTGAAGGAGATGGAGCACGGGACACGCTCTGGAAACCCACCACAAACCCTCTAAAGAAACTTGTAGAAAATTCATTACAGACATCGCGGAAAACGAAAAGCGAAAGATTAAAGCCGAAGAATCAGAAATTTGAGAAAATGAGTCCAAAGTGAACCTCCTTATCATGTGAAATTCCCATCAAAAGAGGCCGAAATCGAATATGGGGATTTGTTCAATAACGGCTGTGATGATGATGATGATGATGATGTTTTTGTAGAAGAAAAACCCATACCGCAATTAAAAGAGGATCTAGAAACCACTTATAGAGAAAATGTTTCTGCATTTCCCAACTTTATCAATCAATATCATAAAATTGCTCGAGAATACATATCAAAATATTGGAGAGAGATTCAGATGATATTGATCTAACGCAGGGTCTTAAGCACGATATCGAAACTGACGCATGGAAACTGGGAGATTTACGGGTTGATTGTTTGAAAAATGGCGATATTCAAGTAGGCGATATTGAATACCGAGGAACTCAAGGGCTCTACGATCTTCTGTTTTTCAAAAATCTATTTATCATAAAAAGGAAGATGAGGAACAATACAAAGATATTCTTTTACTAACAAACCTTTACCGAAAGGATAGTGGGCAGTTAAAAGGAAATAAATCTGGCAAATATAAAAATATTGTTAAACCATTACTCTCAGTATCAGCAGAAGTTTCGAAACTTAGAACGAAATCAGCAAAAACACCACCAAGTACAACAAGAATCTCAACAAGGTCGAAGCCCTCATCGTCAAAATTAGGTCTAGCGTTAATGGAGTACAACGAAAAACCCAAAGAATTTGTATACTATGATGACGTAAACGAGTTGGCTGAAAGGCTGAAAAAGCTAGACGCTTTCAATCAGGCTGGCAACAATAATAACATGAACGAGATTTGGAGCATTTTACATGAATTGGAACAACTTGGAGTAATTGAATTCTATAAATAAGAATGTATATTTGATTCGTAAATCTTATTACATACTGTAATCTACGAGGACGACGAAGGGGGGCGATGTAGGCGAAATTTGTAATCTGAATAGAAGAGCTTATAAGAAATGGTTAGTATACCGCTGGCAGGCAGACAATTAACATGGCAGAAAGATTAAAAATTATTCTTGCCAACATTTTGTTAAACACCAAAATAAAAATTTAGCATACGTAACGTGTTCAAAATGATCTTATAAGGCAATTTAATATACGTAACGTGATCAAAATGGTCTTAGAAGCCATGTATAAAAGTATGACAACAGTCGCCTATCATTTAAGATATGTCAACCACCGCCAGGCTCTTGTTAAACACCAAAATAAAAATTTAGCATACATCACTTGTTCAAAATGACCTTATAAGGCATGCGTAAAAACATGGCAAAGAGACTTACAGCTAGAAGAGCCATCGTTTTCAAATAGAAATTTAATATACGTAACGTGTTCAAAAGGATCTTATAAGCCATGTATAAAGGTATGTTAGCTGTCACCGGTCATTTAAGATATGCCAACTACCACCAGGCACTTGTTAAACGCCAAAATAAAAATTTAGCATACGGCACATGTTCAAAAATAGCCTTATAAGGCATGTGTAAAAGCAAGGCAGCTGTCACCTGTCATTTAAGATATATATCAACTGGCACTTGCCACTTATCAAACATCAAAATTAATATTTGACATACATCACGTGTTCAACTTGACGCAACAAATCGTGTGGAAAAACCCGAAGTCAATCAATCAACTCGTTTGTGAGCTATCGCTTATATGAAAATTTTTGGTGCTAGATGGAAGGCATGAAGACCATTAGATATATAGGCTTAAAAACCCACAAAAGAACAAGGTCCTTTAGACAATTACTCCGGCGCTGACCAAAAGGGCCTTAAAATTTGTTTGTTTCGATAGGGGCTAAGCGTAGGAGTAATAAAATACATACTCCAAATTTCATCGAAATCCGTTTAGCCGTTTAGGCGCTAGAGGGTTACAAAGGTGTTTAAGGTATCAGGAGCATAGAAATGTAATAAGTTAAATAAAAACTAAATTACGGCTGGCGCTTAAACGACAAGTGTTGAAGAACTAAAATTTTGGTGGTAGATAGAAGTCAGAAAGACCATGAGATATACAGGCTCAAAAACCTCAAAAATATTAAAGCCATTTCGACGATTTCTCTGGCGCTGGCCAAAAAGGCCTTAAAATTTGTTTGCTTCGCTAGGGGCTAAGGGTAGGAGTAATAAAAGACATACTCCAAATCTCACCGAAACCCGTTAAGCCGTTTAGACGCCAGCCGCTACTGGACAGATTTTTGGATAAAGATAGAAGTATTAGTAAGCGTAGTAGTAGGTGCTCAGAGTTTCGGACAGCCGTTAATGGGTTAGACGCGTTTTCGAGGTACGAATATATATTTACTGCTAAAGCCCCACAATTCTGCAATGCAATGGTCGATGCCAATGATCTTTGTGTAGTAAGATATACATCACCCCGGATATTCTAATTTTATAATTCGTATACCACAATATTGGTAATATGTCAGAAAGATTGTATCATCGTTGGAAAAATAACTAGCGGGCTAAATACAGACACGAAGCAAGGCCAGCGCAACAATCGTGTTAGACGAGTTTCGATGTATAAATATATAATAAAACTAGCAAGTAGAAAAATTATTTAACCACAATATATAACGATATACAACAACTCTATATACGAAATTAGTTAAGAATATTAAACAGGCTACTGCTAGGAATATAAGGAGACTAGAAATACTGTTCATATTTTCGGATAAAGATGGGGCTAGTGTAGAATTAGTACTAGTTCAGAGTTTCGGCTAAAGATGGGGTTAGGGCAGAATTAGTACTAGGAAAAGATGTTTCGACTGACGTAAAACTTTTCAAAAATCTCGACTAATTCTAATCTCGACATATTAGTAACGGCAAGAAGGGAAGGATTCCGAATGTTGGAGAGAGAGACAAACTCGTTTGAGTAGGTAATAAAACTAGTAAGTAGAAAAACTATTTAGTTAGCCACAATATATCGATATGTACCAAACGTAAATGCGAAATTAGCGAAGAATGTTAAACAGGGTACAGCTAGGAATACAAGCAAACTAGAAATACTGTTCAGAGTTTCGGATAAAGATGGGGCAGAATTAGTGCTAGGAAAAGATGTGTCGACTGACGTAAAAACTTTTCGAAAATCTCGACTAAGATCATCGCTAGAAGTCTTAATGGCTAAATGCGTCTTTCATATTAGTAACAGCAAGAAGGGAAGGATTCCGAATATTGGAGAGAGATAGATCCGTTAAATCGTATGGAAAGAAACCGAAAACTAGGAAATATATACTGTTTAAGTACGAAAATTCCTGTTTATGTATAGTCGGGCTATTCAAAACGTAGAAAGAGATAGAAAAATACAGACAAAAATATTAGGGAATACGTACAAGATATAAGAATATAGCGCAATGTTTCCAAAGACAAGTAGTTACCAGGAAAATATAGCGAGCACAGGAAAAATAGATAGGGGGATGATGCAAGTAGTTAAGATTCCATATATCACAATATATCAATATTTAGCAAACTTATATACGAAATTAGTTAATAATATTAAACAGCTTACTGCCAGGAATACAAGTAACCTAGAAATACTGTTCAGAGTTTCGGATAAAGATGGGGTAGAATTAGTACTAGGAAAAGATGGTTCGGCTGATGTAAAAACTTTTCGAAAATCTCGACTAAGATCATCGCTAGAGGTCTTAATGGCTAAATGATAGTCGGGCTATTCAAAACGTAGAAAGAGATAGAAAATACAGACAAAAAAATATTAGGGAATATGTACAAGATATAAGAATATAGCGCAATGTTTTCAAAGAGAAGTAGTTACCACGAAAATATATGTTAGCTAGCACAGGAAAACAGACAGGAGGATGATGTAAGTAGTTAATAGTCCATATAGATCTGTCGGAGCATGATATCAAGTTAAAAGAGACTAAAGAAGTGGTTAGCAAATTTATATCCTACAATAATTAAATATAACAACTGCATGGGGTTTAAAAATATTATAATGTAGACAAAGACCTCTGGAAAACAGTCCCAAAACCGCTATAAAACAACTAAGAAACAGACTCCTGTTTCTGGAAACAACTTCTAAACAGCTAAAAACAACTAATAAACAGGCCCGGTTTCAGGAAACCACTAAACGCCCAACTGCCCAACCACTCAACAGCTAAAAACAGGCCCTGTTTCTGGGAACAACTAGGAAACAGCTAAAAACAACTAATAAACAGACCCGGTTCAGGAAACCACTAAACGCCCACCTGCCAAACCACTCAACAGCTAAAAAACAGACCCTGTTGCTGGAAACAACTAGGAAACAGCTAAAAACAACTAATAAACAGGCCCGGTTTCAGGAAACCACTTAAACGGCTAACTGTCCAACCACTTAACAGCTAACAACCCTGTTTCTGAAAACAACTCCCGAACAGCTATGAATAGAGAGAGAAATAAGTCCTGTTTCTGGAAACAGTAATTCATATTCGTACTTGCTAATATGTAAACAACATACAAACTAGTTTCTTCAAAAATATAAGGGTACTAATGTTGCTACTAATAATCAGACATGTGTCTGTTAAAAAAAAAATAAGCATCCAGGCCATCCTCCATTTCGAGCTGAATTTAAAATAAAAATTTCGTTCAAAGATCTTTAAGAACTGTATACGTGGATACATACTATTTTCTTTTGACATACAGCCGCCAATAGGACTGGAAAGAATTAGGCACACAACAAGTTTGATGCTCATATCATACCCCAAACCCTCGAGATTCAGTGCGTCTTAGAAGCAAGATGTGTTAAGTCTCTAGAAACAGAGCCTGTTAGTAGCTGGTTCATAGCTGCTTCCTGAAACTGCTGTTTTTTCTTCAAAAACAAGGTGTTTTCCACGAAACAAGCTGTTTTGCTATTTATACGAGTCTATTATTACTGTTCTGTGTTGTTATTATGACTTCACAATTTAGTAAGCTTGATAGAGATGTTAAGCGCTGAATAATTCAAGCATCTAAGACAATAAGAAAAAAATACTTGGCTTGAAAGTTGGAGCGGGGTGAAGGAGATGGAGCACGGGACACGCTCTGGAAACCCACCACAAACCCTCTAAAGAAACTTGTAGAAAATTCATTACAGACATCGCGGAAAACGAAAAGCGAAAGATTAAAGCCGAAGAATCAGAAATTTGAGAAAATGAGTCCAAAGTGAACCTCCTTATCATGTGAAATTCCCATCAAAAGAGGCCGAAATCGAGTATGGGGATTTGTTCAATAACGGCTGTGATGATGATGATGATGATGATGTTTTTGTAGAAGAAAAACCCATACCGCAATTAAAAGAGGATCTAGAAACCACTTATAGAGAAAATGTTTCTGCATTTCCCAACTTTATCAATCAATATCATAAAATTGCTCGAGAATACATATCAAAATATTGGAGAGAGATTCAGATGATATTGATCTAACGCAGGGTCTTAAGCACGATATCGAAACTGACGCATGGAAACTGGGAGATTTACGGGTTGATTGTTTGACAAATGGCGATATTCAAGTAGGCGATATTGAATACCGAGGAACTCAAGGGCTCTACGATCTTCTGTTTTTCAAAAATCTATTTATCATAAAAAGGAAGATGAGGAACAATACAAAGATATTCTTTTACGAACAAACCTTTACCGAAAGAATAGTGGGCAGTTAAAAGGAAATAAATCTGGCAAATATAAAAATATTGTTAAACCATTACTCTCAGTATCAGCAGAAGTTTCGAAACTTAGAACGAAATCAGCAAAAACACCACCAAGTACAACAAGAATCTCAACAAGGTCGAAGCCCTCATCGTCAAAATTAGGTCTAGCGTTAATGGAGTACAACGAAAAACCCAAAGAATTTGTATACTATGATGACGTAAACGAGTTGGCTGAAAGGCTGAAAAAGCTAGACGCTTTCAATCAGGCTGGCAACAATAATAACATGAACGAGATTTGGAGCATTTTACATGAATTGGAACAACTTGGAGTAATTGAATTCTATAAATAAGAATGTATATTTGATTCGTAAATCTTATTACATACTGTAATCTACGAGGACGACGAAGGGGGGCGATGTAGGCGAAATTTGTAATCTGAATAGAAGAGCTTATAAGAAATGGTTAGTATACCGCTGGCAGGCAGACAATTAACATGGCAGAAATATTAAAAATTATTCTTGCCAACATTGAAGAAGTATTTAGTAGAAACCAGTATTATGGATCCTGTTTACCTGCAACTTTAATGGTTTGGGAACTTGCTAAAAAATATAATGTGCATGCAGAGCCAAAATGTGGGAAGATTTTCTATGAGGAAATAGGAGGCAACATTCATTTTTGGAACGTGTTTGAAGGAGAAATTTACGATCCCACCGTTAAAGTTATAAAACATATGATGCCATCCGTAGACCTTGCGAAGTTTGTGTACAAAGAAGAGCCTAGTATAGACACAGATATGGAGACAGCAGCCATGTCGGATATTTTTAATCAGTTCCAGAGAACAAACACAACACACCAATACTTTTCCAACGCTCCAGATAAACTTAAAACTCTTAGAAAAATTATCCATAGAAATGTAGCTAGATGTATGAAATAAAAAGTTTGTATTCTTTGTATTTATGTGTTATTTTATTAACCTGCTTGTGGAGAACCAGATCACCAATAAGCAAAGCTGCTAGAAACAGGGTTTATTGGCTATCTGAAAGACGGCAATAGCGTTCTATTGGGGTTCGGATAGTGACCGACCGATATCAATCTACGAGGATGTTGGTCTTATACGTAAACGCATGTAAGGGCATGAAGAGGAGAATGACACAGGCGAAATTTGTAACTTAAGTAGAGACCATTCTCGACAACGTCGTGTTACGTTTGTGTTATGGTTGTGTGACGTTAGTCTTATTGTTGTGTAGATGTTTTGCACCGTGTTGGCGTTGCGTAGGCGTAGTGTAGACGCTGTGTCGGCGTTGTGTGGGTGTAGTGTGGTCGTTGTGTACAACTAAAGGCATTAACATCATAGCGATAAAGATGGCAAGTCGTAAAATTAAATTAAAACTAGCAGCAATGACCGGCGAAAACGTGTTTGGTTTTCGTACAGATGGGTCAAAGTGGTTTATTGGAAACACACCGGCGGAATTTGACGACAACATTTTATTGG
The DNA here is from genome assembly GCA_963971165.1 of Philopedon plagiatum. Lineage (NCBI taxonomy): Eukaryota > Metazoa > Arthropoda > Insecta > Coleoptera > Curculionidae > Philopedon > Philopedon plagiatum. The sequence goes on from OZ020190.1 coordinate 78,050,917, forward strand.
ATGAGAATGAAAAATATCCTCTATCAGATGGTCTGTTAAAGTTATTAACCGAAAAGAAACCAGAAGAATATATGGAGAACGAGTTGGCGGATTACAAGGAACTACTCTTACTAACCAGTGCCCATCGGCGGGGATTCTATCGAAACGCACACACCAGTTCAAGCGGAAGTTTGAAATATAAACACATTGTATCAAAACTATTTCCACCTCAGAGAAGCCGGGCATTCAATTTGAAGAATTTGCCAACAATCTCTAAAATGCCAAAAGAGAAGGCTCTACTTGGAGAGCTTTGCAATAAAGAAGAAGAATATCCATGGAAGGAAGAAATATTAAAGTACGAGGATGTGAATGAGTTAGTTGATAAGCTAAAATATTTAGAAGAAAATAATGAAAACAATAATAATCATAGAAAAATAATGGATGTACTTAGAGAACTTGAAACGCTTGGCGTAATAGAATTTTATTAAAATATTTCTGTGTTTTATTTCTTATAAATATGCGACACTTGCTCTAAAATAATCAGTTCTAGAGACACCGTTCAACAAGACGGACTTATAGTTTAGCCTTTTTGCAGGCCGGGCTAGGCGTGGCTGCACCGAAAAGATCTTCCAATTGAATACAACTGCCTTGGAGCTATCATGATTAACTTATTTCCTTTTTAATAATTGACCTAAAGAGTATTCGTCGTTTGTTATAACGAGTAGTCTACTAACATTCCACTGAGTTCAGCCAGTCTTTAACGACCTAGAGCGATTTAAATACCGAAGCTCCGAATTTCCCACCACCACCATGTCGTCATCGTCGTTGTCGTCGTCAACACCACATGTTAGAGTAGTACACACTTCCAGAGAAAGAGAACCATACGAAAATGTAGGAGAGAACAACAAGTGTTATTTGTGTTATGGAAAAGTCAATACCAATGGTGTGTGGCTCTCAAAAAACTGTATTCTTTCTCATAGCAAGTGTCAACAGGAAAAGCGAGCTCATCTGAAACAATACATTCAAATGGGGTACCACATGGCGTGACAACCGTACGATATCTAAAATATAGTTCAGGAAAGATGGATCTTAATTTCTTTGGTATTAAATGTCCTAATCTAGGACTTTTAGAACAACTTAAATATTTACTAAGTAATATTATAACAAATAATGTAAAATTATAGATCGAAATAAATAACTATTTATACCTCATGACTTTTTCTACTAGCGTAAGAACCCTCAATAGTCTACTCCCTTATCAAGAAAACCTACAGGGCCTAAAGAGATTCTTATAAGTCTTTTGCTATCAAATTAAGAAATGAGCTATAGAGACCCGTATAAGTTTTGGCCTCATTTTACGTCTAAGTGTTTAAATAAACATATGGGAGACCAACGCAATTAGTGGTTGGCTGTTTTTCGCTGCTAACGTTTCAAATGAACAATATTTGTTACAAGATAATTGTCTTTGCTCAGGTTTGCTCAGGTTTGTTCAGGTTTGTTTGATTGGGTTTGCTCAGCTTTGGTCAGGTCTGTTTGCTTGGGTTTGATTGGGTTTCATTGGGTTTGATTGGGCTTGATTGGGTTTGCTCAGGTTTGCCCCAGTTTGCTTGGGTTTGCTTGGGTTTATGCGTTTTAAGGTTAGCTCAGGTCGCGCGCGCGACCTGAGCTAACCTTAAAACGCATAAACCCAAGCAAACCCAAGCAAACTGGGGCAAACCTGAGCAAACCCAATCAAGCCCAATCAAACCCAATGAAACCCAATCAAACCCAAGCAAACAGACCTGACCAAAGCTGAGCAAACCCAATCAAACAAACCTGAACAAACCTGAGCAAACCTGAGCAAAGACAATTATCTTGTAACAAATATTGTTCATTTGAAACGTTAGCAGCGAAAAACAGCCAACCACTAATTGCGTTGGTCTCCCATATGTTTATTTAAACACTTAGACGTAAAATGAGGCCAAAACTTATACGGGTCTCTATAGCTCATTTCTTAATTTGATAGCAAAAGACTTATAAGAATCTCTTTAGGCCCTGTAGGTTTTCTTGATAAGGGAGTAGACTATTGAGGGTTCTTACGCTAGTAGAAAAAGTCATGAGGTATAAATAGTTATTTATTTCGATCTATAATTTTACATTATTTGTTATAATATTACTTAGTAAATATTTAAGTTGTTCTAAAAGTCCTAGATTAGGACATTTAATACCAAAGAAATTAAGATCCATCTTTCCTGAACTATATTTTAGATATCGTACGGTTGTCACGCCATGTGGTACCCCATTTGAATGTATTGTTTCAGATGAGCTCGCTTTTCCTGTTGACACTTGCTATGAGAAAGAATACAGTTTTTTGAGAGCCACACACCATTGGTATTGACTTTTCCATAACACAAATAACACTTGTTGTTCTCTCCTACATTTTCGTATGGTTCTCTTTCTCTGGAAGTGTGTACTACTCTAACATGTGGTGTTGACGACGACAACGACGATGACGACATGGTGGTGGTGGGAAATTCGGAGCTTCGGTATTTAAATCGCTCTAGGTCGTTAAAGACTGGCTGAACTCAGTGGAATGTTAGTAGACTACTCGTTATAACAAACGACGAATACTCTTTAGGTCAATTATTAAAAAGGAAATAAGTTAATCATGATAGCTCCAAGGCAGTTGTATTCAATTGGAAGATCTTTTCGGTGCAGCCACGCCTAGCCCGGCCTGCAAAAAGGCTAAACTATAAGTCCGTCTTGTTGAACGGTGTCTCTAGAACTGATTATTTTAGAGCAAGTGTCGCATATTTATAAGAAATAAAACACAGAAATATTTTAATAAAATTCTATTACGCCAAGCGTTTCAAGTTCTCTAAGTACATCCATTATTTTTCTATGATTATTATTGTTTTCATTATTTTCTTCTAAATATTTTAGCTTATCAACTAACTCATTCACATCCTCGTACTTTAATATTTCTTCCTTCCATGGATATTCTTCTTCTTTATTGCAAAGCTCTCCAAGTAGAGCCTTCTCTTTTGGCATTTTAGAGATTGTTGGCAAATTCTTCAAATTGAATGCCCGGCTTCTCTGAGGTGGAAATAGTTTTGATACAATGTGTTTATATTTCAAACTTCCGCTTGAACTGGTGTGTGCGTTTCGATAGAATCCCCGCCGATGGGCACTGGTTAGTAAGAGTAGTTCCTTGTAATCCGCCAACTCGTTCTCCATATATTCTTCTGGTTTCTTTTCGGTTAATAACTTTAACAGACCATCTGATAGAGGATATTTTTCATTCTCATCCAATAAAATGTTGTCGTCAAATTCCGCCGGTGTGTTTCCAATAAACCACTTTGACCCATCTGTACGAAAACCAAACACGTTTTCGCCGGTCATTGCTGCTAGTTTTAATTTAATTTTACGACTTGCCATCTTTATCGCTATGATGTTAATGCCTTTAGTTGTACACAACGACCACACTACACCCACACAACGCCGACACAGCGTCTACACTACGCCTACGCAACGCCAACACGGTGCAAAACATCTACACAACAATAAGACTAACGTCACACAACCATAACACAAACGTAACACGACGTTCTGCTGATACTGAGAGTAATGGTTTAACAATATTTTTATATTTGCCAGATTTATTTCCTTTTAACTGCCCACTATTCTTTCGGTAAAGGTTTGTTCGTAAAAGAATATCTTTGTATTGTTCCTCATCTTCCTTTTTATGATAAATAGATTTTTGAAAAACAGAAGATCGTAGAGCCCTTGAGTTCCTCGGTATTCAATATCGCCTACTTGAATATCGCCATTTGTCAAACAATCAACCCGTAAATCTCCCAGTTTCCATGCGTCAGTTTCGATATCGTGCTTAAGACCCTGCGTTAGATCAATATCATCTGAATCTCTCTCCAATATTTTGATATGTATTCTCGAGCAATTTTATGATATTGATTGATAAAGTTGGGAAATGCAGAAACATTTTCTCTATAAGTGGTTTCTAGATCCTCTTTTAATTGCGGTATGGGTTTTTCTTCTACAAAAACATCATCATCATCATCATCATCACAGCCGTTATTGAACAAATCCCCATACTCGATTTCGGCCTCTTTTGATGGGAATTTCACATGATAAGGAGGTTCACTTTGGACTCATTTTCTCAAATTTCTGATTCTTCGGCTTTAATCTTTCGCTTTTCGTTTTCCGCGATGTCTGTAATGAATTTTCTACAAGTTTCTTTAGAGGGTTTGTGGTGGGTTTCCAGAGCGTGTCCCGTGCTCCATCTCCTTCACCCCGCTCCAACTTTCAAGCCAAGTATTTTTTTCTTATTGTCTTAGATGCTTGAATTATTCAGCGCTTAACATCTCTATCAAGCTTACTAAATTGTGAAGTCATAATAACAACACAGAACAGTAATAATAGACTCGTATAAATAGCAAAACAGCTTGTTTCGTGGAAAACACCTTGTTTTTGAAGAAAAAACAGCAGTTTCAGGAAGCAGCTATGAACCAGCTACTAACAGGCTCTGTTTCTAGAGACTTAACACATCTTGCTTCTAAGACGCACTGAATCTCGAGGGTTTGGGGTATGATATGAGCATCAAACTTGTTGTGTGCCTAATTCTTTCCAGTCCTATTGGCGGCTGTATGTCAAAAGAAAATAGTATGTATCCACGTATACAGTTCTTAAAGATCTTTGAACGAAATTTTTATTTTAAATTCAGCTCGAAATGGAGGATGGCCTGGATGCTTATTTTTTTTTAACAGACACATGTCTGATTATTAGTAGCAACATTAGTACCCTTATATTTTTGAAGAAACTAGTTTGTATGTTGTTTACATATTAGCAAGTACGAATATGAATTACTGTTTCCAGAAACAGGACTTATTTCTCTCTCTATTCATAGCTGTTCGGGAGTTGTTTTCAGAAACAGGGTTGTTAGCTGTTAAGTGGTTGGACAGTTAGCCGTTTAAGTGGTTTCCTGAAACCGGGCCTGTTTATTAGTTGTTTTTAGCTGTTTCCTAGTTGTTTCCAGCAACAGGGTCTGTTTTTTAGCTGTTGAGTGGTTTGGCAGGTGGGCGTTTAGTGGTTTCCTGAACCGGGTCTGTTTATTAGTTGTTTTTAGCTGTTTCCTAGTTGTTCCCAGAAACAGGGCCTGTTTTTAGCTGTTGAGTGGTTGGGCAGTTGGGCGTTTAGTGGTTTCCTGAAACCGGGCCTGTTTATTAGTTGTTTTTAGCTGTTTAGAAGTTGTTTCCAGAAACAGGAGTCTGTTTCTTAGTTGTTTTATAGCGGTTTTGGGACTGTTTTCCAGAGGTCTTTGTCTACATTATAATATTTTTAAACCCCATGCAGTTGTTATATTTAATTATTGTAGGATATAAATTGCTAACCACTTCTTTAGTCTCTTTTAACTTGATATCATGCTCCGACAGATCTATATGGACTATTAACTACTTACATCATCCTCCTGTCTGTTTTCCTGTGCTAGCTAACATATATTTTCGTGGTAACTACTTCTCTTTGAAAACATTGCGCTATATTCTTATATCTTGTACATATTCCCTAATATTTTTTTGTCTGTATTTTCTATCTCTTTCTACGTTTTGAATAGCCCGACTATCATTTAGCCATTAAGACCTCTAGCGATGATCTTAGTCGAGATTTTCGAAAAGTTTTTACATCAGCCGAACCATCTTTTCCTAGTACTAATTCTACCCCATCTTTATCCGAAACTCTGAACAGTATTTCTAGGTTACTTGTATTCCTGCAGTAAGCTGTTTAATATTATTAACTAATTTCGTATATAAGTTTGCTAAATATTGATATATTGTGATATATGGAATCTTAACTACTTGCATCATCCCCCTATCTATTTTTCCTGTGCTCGCTATATTTTCCTGGTAACTACTTGTCTTTGGAAACATTGCGCTATATTCTTATATCTTGTACGTATTCCCTAATATTTTTGTCTGTATTTTTCTATCTCTTTCTACGTTTTGAATAGCCCGACTATACATAAACAGGAATTTTCGTACTTAAACAGTATATATTTCCTAGTTTTCGGTTTCTTTCCATACGATTTAACGGATCTATCTCTCTCCAATATTCGGAATCCTTCCCTTCTTGCTGTTACTAATATGAAAGACGCATTTAGCCATTAAGACTTCTAGCGATGATCTTAGTCGAGATTTTCGAAAAGTTTTTACGTCAGTCGACACATCTTTTCCTAGCACTAATTCTGCCCCATCTTTATCCGAAACTCTGAACAGTATTTCTAGTTTGCTTGTATTCCTAGCTGTACCCTGTTTAACATTCTTCGCTAATTTCGCATTTACGTTTGGTACATATCGATATATTGTGGCTAACTAAATAGTTTTTCTACTTACTAGTTTTATTACCTACTCAAACGAGTTTGTCTCTCTCTCCAACATTCGGAATCCTTCCCTTCTTGCCGTTACTAATATGTCGAGATTAGAATTAGTCGAGATTTTGAAAAGTTTTACGTCAGTCGAAACATCTTTTCCTAGTACTAATTCTGCCCTAACCCCATCTTTAGCCGAAACTCTGAACTAGTACTAATTCTACACTAGCCCCATCTTTATCCGAAAATATGAACAGTATTTCTAGTCTCCTTATATTCCTAGCAGTAGCCTGTTTAATATTCTTAACTAATTTCGTATATAGAGTTGTTGTATATCGTTATATATTGTGGTTAAATAATTTTTCTACTTGCTAGTTTTATTATATATTTATACATCGAAACTCGTCTAACACGATTGTTGCGCTGGCCTTGCTTCGTGTCTGTATTTAGCCCGCTAGTTATTTTTCCAACGATGATACAATCTTTCTGACATATTACCAATATTGTGGTATACGAATTATAAAATTAGAATATCCGGGGTGATGTATATCTTACTACACAAAGATCATTGGCATCGACCATTGCATTGCAGAATTGTGGGGCTTTAGCAGTAAATATATATTCGTACCTCGAAAACGCGTCTAACCCATTAACGGCTGTCCGAAACTCTGAGCACCTACTACTACGCTTACTAATACTTCTATCTTTATCCAAAAATCTGTCCAGTAGCGGCTGGCGTCTAAACGGCTTAACGGGTTTCGGTGAGATTTGGAGTATGTCTTTTATTACTCCTACCCTTAGCCCCTAGCGAAGCAAACAAATTTTAAGGCCTTTTTGGCCAGCGCCAGAGAAATCGTCGAAATGGCTTTAATATTTTTGAGGTTTTTGAGCCTGTATATCTCATGGTCTTTCTGACTTCTATCTACCACCAAAATTTTAGTTCTTCAACACTTGTCGTTTAAGCGCCAGCCGTAATTTAGTTTTTATTTAACTTATTACATTTCTATGCTCCTGATACCTTAAACACCTTTGTAACCCTCTAGCGCCTAAACGGCTAAACGGATTTCGATGAAATTTGGAGTATGTATTTTATTACTCCTACGCTTAGCCCCTATCGAAACAAACAAATTTTAAGGCCCTTTTGGTCAGCGCCGGAGTAATTGTCTAAAGGACCTTGTTCTTTTGTGGGTTTTTAAGCCTATATATCTAATGGTCTTCATGCCTTCCATCTAGCACCAAAAATTTTCAGATAAGCGATAGCTCACAAACGAGTTGATTGATTGACTTCGGGTTTTTCCACACGATTTGTTGCGTCAAGTTGAACACGTGATGTATGTCAAATATTAATTTTGATGTTTGATAAGTGGCAAGTGCCAGTTGATATATATCTTAAATGACAGGTGACAGCTGCCTTGCTTTTACACATGCCTTATAAGGCTATTTTTGAACATGTGCCGTATGCTAAATTTTTATTTTGGCGTTTAACAAGTGCCTGGTGGTAGTTGGCATATCTTAAATGACCGGTGACAGCTAACATACCTTTATACATGGCTTATAAGATCCTTTTGAACACGTTACGTATATTAAATTTCTATTTGAAAACGATGGCTCTTCTAGCTGTAAGTCTCTTTGCCATGTTTTTACGCATGCCTTATAAGGTCATTTTGAACAAGTGATGTATGCTAAATTTTTATTTTGGTGTTTAACAAGAGCCTGGCGGTGGTTGACATATCTTAAATGATAGGCGACTGTTGTCATACTTTTATACATGGCTTCTAAGACCATTTTGATCACGTTACGTATATTAAATTGCCTTATAAGATCATTTTGAACACGTTACGTATGCTAAATTTTTATTTTGGTGTTTAACAAGGGCCTTTTGGTAGTTGACATATCTTAAATGACGGGTGATTGTTACCATACTTTTATACGTGGTTTATAAGACCATTTTGAACACGTTTCGTATATTAAATTTCTAATTGCAAACGATGTCTCTTCTAGCTGCAAGTCTATATCCCATCAGCACAATATTTTATGTGAAGCCGATAGCCAGGTTGGTTAGAGCGCTGATATTCCAACGTCCATGTCCCGGGTTCGAATCCTAGCATGTGCAAAAATAAAGAAAAAAGTTTTTGACGTCATATTCGTGAAATAATAATATTTTAAGGAATAGTACTACAGTCCGATGCAGTTAGGCCCCAAATAGATAGTGTCCAAGTAGTTGATGCCCAAGTAGTTAAAGCCCCAAGTAGTTAAAGCCCCAAGTAGTTAAGGCCCAAAGTAGTTAACGCCCAAGAGTGTGACAGTTGACAGATGACGTATGACAGTTGACGTTTGACAGTTGACAGATGACAGTTGACAGATGACGTATGACAGATGACGTATGACAGGTGACAGATGACGTATGACAGGTGACAGATGATAGTTGACAGATGACAGATGACAGATGACGTATGACAGATGACAGATGTCAGGTGACAGATGACGTATGACAGGTGACAGATGATAGTTGACAGATGACAGATGACAGATGACGTATGACAGATGACAGATGTCAGGTGACAGATGACGTATGACAGGTGACAGTTGGCCAAGGTCATGTCTCAAGGTCAAGGTCAAGGTCAATGTCAAGGTCAAATAGCAATCACCCACGTGGGCGATATATGGCGCATGCGCAGTTACTGCATCACCTCCCCCGGGGGACGGAGGGCTGTGAACGCACTAACTATACCTACTGCAAATATTTGTCCCCATTTAAGTTGCCGTCAATGACAAAAGGTCCTACAATATTGTCACCCAAAATACCCGCCCAAAAGTTTAATTTTTGTGGATATTGTGTCCGTAAAGGCGCACTTAAATGTTTATTTTCCCGTGACCAATATCTGGCGACTGCAGGATTATGATAACCATGAAGAGAAAATGATGATTCATCTGTAAACAGAATATTTTTTAGAAAATCTTCATTTTCATAAATTTTCCTTCTCATGGTCTCACAAAACTCCATTCGCCTGATAAAATCATCTGGGAAAATTTCTTGGGTAGTTTTAATTTTGTAGGATTTATACCCATGCTTTTTTAAAACATGTCTAACTGTGCGGTCTGGAATGCCAATTTCTTGAGAAATTTGGATGCTGGATCGTGGCTCATTTGCTTCCACAAAAGCACATACATTTTCGTCCCTCTCGACTCTTTCTTCAGGAATAGGACGGGCTTGTTGATCCTCGTGATAGCATTTACCACACTGGTTAATGCACCCGGATTTTTTAAAACGATTAAAAATATTGATAATCGTTTGGCGGGAAGGAACCTGTTGACCAGGGTACGCAAATGCAAATTGCCCAACAACGTCATCGGCACTGTCAGCTTTGGAATACCATAAAATTATATTAATTTTCTGATCACGCGAATATATTTTTTTAAAATATCACTTTATTATTTTCTCTGCAAAAGTCTCTGTGAAAATGAGCCTAGCTAGCCGCCCTAGCCAGTCATTAAAAGTATTGCGTAGTAAAGTGTACGCGAAGGGCAGTGTTGCCACCAACCAGTAAAAATGAAATTATTTATATTGTCTTCCCCGATGAAATATTAAATACCTATTATTACACTTTGACAATTATTCTTATGTTGAAATACTAATATTTTTTACAAATTCCTTTTTTTTGTGATAAGCGCATAACTTTTTTATATCGAGAAGTTCTGTAAAATGTATTATTTTTAAAACATTTCTAAAATAGCTAATAAATATTCTAATGGAATGGCAGACTGGCAGTCGTTTAAATCAGAAATATAAAAATATCTTTATTGTAGTCCACTCATAATAACGCAGTGTTTCTATCGCTTTGAGTGATGCAGGCAATAGCTGGAGGCTTATACAAATGCGTTTTGCTGTTGCCGCAACCAATTTTGCTAATGTACCAAAGTTCCAAGCGAAAATGTACCAAAAATCGCTGTGATCAGCCGATGATCACATTTGACAGATGGCATGTGACTTGTCTTCAAACTTGATAGTAATTACGTGACATCCAGACAAAAACGTAAAAATGTCTATTTGCTAAATCAGAAACATATGTACATTTAAAAATAAATATAACATATATATATATATATATATATATATATATATATATATATATATATACAGGGTGTTATGGAAATCATTTAATATATTGGAATGGGTGACTCCTGGGATGGTCTACAGACATATCTAATACTTTTTTTTTCTTAAATCGAACATTTTAAAAATTTTCAAAAATACCCTAAAACCAGTCTATATTCGCCGCATCTGGCTGATCGTACACAAGGCGCTTGACGGAAATTTGCGCGCGAAAAACTTTAAACAAATGAATTTGTTGAAACGTTGTCAGACGTATAAATCTTTAAGGAGAATTTTATTTTCTGTTTTTAAGCGTAATTTAAGAATTTTTTTAACCTCTTCCTACGAAGAAACTAAAAAAATAGTAAAAAGGCACTGCGAAATCAATCATTTTTGTCAGTAGCCTTAGTTTTAAGTAATATTTGAGACACCCTATATTACGTTATTAATGAAATAAGCGTTATTCTTACTAGCTTAAACTTTCTGCCAAGGAAAAGTTGAAAATCAAAACGAAAATACTAATTGAGCACAACTACATAGTACTTACTTCAAATGTATAATTAGATCCGCTAAATTAGTTTTGCACCGGGAAACGTTACCATAATACGTAAATATTATTAGTGTTTTAAATTAAATTTTAGTTTTCAACCCTATTACGCTACTCACTCAAAGAAACTAGATAAAACTGATCAAAATATTGGTTAAGAACGGATCGACGAAGACCATTTTCTAGGTAGTGAAAAGAAATTACATTATTTAAAACTTTAAACGAAAAAAAAATTAAAACATTCATTGGGTAGCTTGTGTGCTGTTGAAAAACTTAAATATGGCGCATCCTGACATCAAGAAATGATTCTCTGTCCATCTTTCTTCGTCATGATACCGTGTATCACGTCTCTTTGTCACTTCCTGTGTTAGCGTGTTGATGCGGTAGCCGGCGCTGATTTGGCGCGAAAATTTAAAAAAGGAAAAATAATTTATAATAATAATTTTAAATCAGTCACCTCGGCAGGACTACGTCGCCTTATTTGGCAACGTTTCTCCATATACTCAATGTTTAACCTAAAAATCAAAGTATTAAGATTAAATGAGACAGTGTTGCCCAATGGTCTGACTAGGTCATGACTTGATCGCTGATTTAAAAATGGCTTTTGTAAAATAATAGCCATATTTTGGCGTTTACCAAGCAACGCAATTTTGGTAACCTGGTATAGGTCAGTCTCTCTTCAACGATATGGAAATAAAAGAGATAGAAAAATCACCACGTCGTAACCTGGTAAACGCCATATGCCAAATGAGTGATGTGTCAAAATGAATTGAAGGTTGAAGGCAAACATCTGTATTTATTTACGTTAACCTGTATTTGTCGCGTTTTGGTTTATTTACATTTTGCTATGTTTTTTAGCGTATAAAAGTGTTAAAACAATTCGTATTCGTTGGTTAAAACTGTTTGTTGCGATTGTAAGGTGTACTACACGTTTATAAGAAATGTTTACAAGAAAATGCCATTAACCTGTTGTGGAAGTCGCTTCAAAATGAATGAAGATGGGTTGGTTTTTATTCTGTACGTAGAGTCTTAAATAACAAGGTTTTAACCCATTTAAATGAATTATTAGGCAGGCATAGGATGGTTAACTAGTATAATAAGAGACAATCCTAAATTAAGGAAGTTTCCAGTACATCTTTAATAACAGGTAAAACACTTTAAGACACGTTTTCGTTTACATTTAACTGTCTCTCACAGTTTTAAACCTTTATATACCTAGAAACTGTTTTTGTTAAACTTATATAGTCTGTATCAAGACTAGTGAATAAGTATGTATACCAAAAGACAAAAGTACACCAGTTACAATTTTACATTTAATTTTAGAAACACCTAAGTACTGCTCTGAAGGATGGGAATCATCCAGATGCAATTATTTTACTATGGGACTATCAAAAGTAAACAAGACTCAGTTAACAGAGGAGAGAGAAACGGAGATTTGAAACGAAATTTTCAGAGGTAAGTAAATTTACGAGTCTGTAACATTAGATTTTGGTGTAATTTATTAGATGGACAAAGAATGTAAAATATAATTTTTGCATTTTGCATTAGGTTTGTTCCAATTGAAAAGTTCACAGTTCAGAACTGCTTGGAATCCATGCGAGAACTTATTGTTCTAGAATCGACTTGACTAGTGTTGGAACGATTTAGAAATGGTTGAGAATTTTGTTTGTTTATCCAAACCTATAAAATCACAAAAAAATACCTGTTTGAAAATATTGCCGCTTTTATTAATATATTTCAACAAGAAATGGAAGAAAAATTGCTGTGTTCTTCTATTACTAATTTGATTAATAACAAAAATAAAATAAGTGAAGTTAGATAGCACGTTAAACTGATTCAGAATTATCTTGGAACTTTAAGACCGCTTCAGAACTAGCTTGGAACACAATTCACTCGTTCTAGGAACATTGCACTATAAATTCTTACTTTCAGATTCACTAAGAAGGTTTAAGATTTAGTACTGGTTTAAATTAAGATCCTATAGTTGATCAGTTATGTTTTGACACGTTTTTGTCCTGTCATTGTTAATAAGTCGTCATTAAAAACTTGTGAATTATTCTGATATTTTAGCGATTTGCTTGGTTTTCAAATGATTTTCATCTTGGAACGAGTTGCTGTAATGAATTTAGTTGTATTTTGTATTATTGTTGAAAGTACGTACTAAAATTGTCCTTTTCTTGACAAATTTGCGAAAAAGCTCAGAAATAAGTTCATAGTATAAAACTTAGCAGCCAGATTCTCCAACGCTAGTCCGGTCTAATTTGACAACCAAAAGTTTTAAACTGACAAGTGTAAGAATAAGACAACTAAGTTTTATAATGTGAATTTATATCCGAGCTTTTTCGCAAATTTAGACAGAAAAGGGCAATTTTATTACGTACTTTCGACAATAATAGAACTAAGTTCATTACAGCAACTCGTTCCAAGACGAAAATCATTTGGAAACCATGCAAATCGCTGAAATATCAGAACAATTCTTAAGTTTTTAATGACGACTTATTAACAATGTCAGGACAAAAACCTGTCAAAACATAACTGATCAACTATAAGATCTTAATTTAAACCAGTACTAAATTTTAAACCTTCTTAGTCAATCTGAACGTAGATGTCTTGTTCTTACACTTGTCAGTTTAAAACTTTTGGTTGTCAAATTAGACCAGACTAGCGTTGGAGAATCTGGCTGTTAATTTTTAAATCGACTTGTAAAGTGACAGTAAAATAGCTTTGCGCAAACTCAGTAAACTTCTGAACTTTTGTTGCAACAAACCTAATATAATACCTGTATTAAATAAAAAACAATATTTTGACAATTATTTTGTCATTCTCAAGTTATTGTTTAGTAATAATTCTATTTTTTATTTACAGCGAAGAAATGTACCTCACATCTGGGAGAGTCTGTCAAAGGGAGGATAGAGAGTGGTGTTACTTTTTGTTTTTTGTATTTAGATTTTTGTGAAGGATAACCCATCTTTATAGAAATTTCACTATGTTGGGTAAAAAACTGTAATAAACGATATTCCTGATTTTTATTTTTTTTGTTCAAAAATTGCATCAGCTCAGTTTTACCAATAAGTTAACTTCCCTTACTTTACTTAACATTTTTTGAAAATAAAACATCTAAAGTTTTATGTTGTTTGTTACAAAATAGGAGCTTGAGCTATTGTGTATAGATAAAGGTATTCCTACCTTTTCATGCTTTTTATTAAACTATATATAATGGCTAGAAACCTTGGTCACTACCTGTGGATGGTGAAATTTCAAAGTTGTATATCTCTGTTCCTACTTACAGGAACCGTACCACATTTGCAGGTTTTAATAGTGAGCCCACTGAGAATGTTCTGGTAAACCCAAGCAAAAATTCAACTTTTTTTCGCAAATTCAAAACGTTTTTTTTTTCTTTACAAAAACATTCCTAGTGGGCTCGCTATTAAAACCAATAAAAATCGGGACCGGTCCTGTATGTAGGAACAGAGATATACAACTTTAAAATTTCACCATATGCCACTGGTCACTACCATCTCTATAGTTGTGCCTTTAAACAAATTAAAACGATTTTGATTTTGTAAAAAATCTCATTATTTCATTGTTATAATTATATTACATAATTATCACTAAAGAAAACATTTTAAAATGTTTTTGGTAAAACTAAATTTTAATAAAATATAGTACATATGTATGTATTAAAAAAAAAACAAAGACAAGCAGATCTTTATTAATGCCAAAAAAATACAGTGATGTTATCCTAGAAATGAGCCTAATCCATATATGTAAATTACAATAACATTAAAAGTATTAAAACAATAGTTACACAAGCAACAACTACTAGATTTCACTTTCAGTTTGCCATCAAAGCTTTGCAAATACCATTTAAACTTGGTAGGCAGCAAATGGATCTATAAAAAAAAATTAAAAGTACCTTTGTTCAAAAGTAAATTTTGTTTACTTTTGAGTAAGTTGTTAGTTTTTAGGTTGTATTTCACTATTTGTCTAGACATTTCATGAAAAGTCCAATTACGCTAAACGGCTACATACATATACATCATTTTTAGAATGAAAAATTTTAGCTATAAAAAAGATAATGAAACAAGATATATTTTTAAATTTGTGAGAAATAATGTTTTCAGTGATGTACAGACATCACTGAAAACATTATACAGGAAGTTGGCCCCCCAAATGCAAAATTTATTAAAAATTAATGGAGTTCTGAGTTTCTTATGAAGAGTTCTAGAGTTCTTTTTATTTTTATTAATAGCTCCGTTAAAATCAAAGTAAAAACACTATTTTAAAAATGGTGGGCTAACTTCATGCAGCCCCCCATTGTTGCAAAAGCAAAACTTTCGCCACAGTGCTTAATAGTTATAGAGGAGTTATACAGTTCTTTATGATTTTCGAGGCCAGAACTCTTACCAAAAAAATTCTAATACATGTTTTGTGCTTTTTGAGAAGGAAAAAATTTAACAACAAAATGTCATTATCTTTATGCAGAACTGTAGAACTATGGTAGCACTAACGGTAACTCATGAGTTTTAAACCAGAACTCTTGTTAAACAATATTTCATGGGGGGTCAACTTCACACTTTTTTAACAATCAAAAATATAGGGTGTAAATAAAAAAATACCATTCTAATTCAACAGAACTGTAGAACTGTTGCAGCACTAACGGGAACTCGTGACTTTTAAACAGAACTCTTGTTAAAAAATATTTCATGGGGGCCAACTTCACACTTTCTCAACAGTCAAAAATTTAATTTGTAAACAACTAAATACCATTCCAATTCTACAGAACTGTTGCAGCACTAACGGGAACTCATAAGTTTTAAACCAGAACTCTTGTTAAAAAATATGTCATGGGGGTCAACTTCACACTTTTTTAACAGTCAAGAATTTAAGTTGTATCCATCTATCTAGTCAGTTCTAACAACACGTGAAATTGTAACATTTAGGCACTGTTGCAATAAATAAATACGTTTATAGTAACAAGAGTTCTGGTTCCCGTTAGTGCTGCAATAGTTCTACAGTTCTGTGGAATTACAATGGTATTTTTTTACAACTTCAATTTTTGACTGTTAAAAAGTGTAAAGTTTACAATTTGGCCCCTATGAAAATTTTTTTAACAAGAGTTCTGGTTTTAAACTCATGAGTTCCCGTTAGTGCTGCCATAGTTCAACAGTTCTGCATTTTGTTGTTGAATTTTTTCCTTCCCAAAAAGCACAAAACATGTATTAGAATTTTTTTGGTAAGAGATCTGGCCTCGAAAATCATAAAGAACTGTAGAACTCCTTTAGAACTATTAAGCACTGTGGCGAAACTTATTTTTGCAATGATGGGGGACTGCGTGAAGTTAGCCCCCCATTTTTAAAACAGGGTTTTTACTTTTATTTTAACAGAAATATTAATAAAAATCAAACAGATCTCTAGAACTATTTACAGGAATCTCAGAACTCCATTAATTTTCTTAAAAAAATTTCATTTGGGGCCAACTTCATAAGATATTTTCTGTGGCACATAAAAGCGGGGTCAGCCCCCCATACTCCAATCCATTATCTTTTCTGGTACTGGGGAATAGTTTGAAGAAGTCAGATGTACTGAATGGCGTCGTTATTTCACAACTAAAAAAAAAACAATAATACAATCAATGCTTCAAGCAACAATTAAGATCATTCAGATTTAATTAGAAAATAAAAAAGGGTTTCAAGAAATTTATAAAAAAACTTTAAGAATACTTAAGAAAGGTGCCTTTTTCTTTGTAGCATGTGAGATTGATCCGATCTTTACCAAACGTTGTAAAATTATTATTTGTGACAACCCACCACAATATCAAGTCTATGGACTTTGCTCTTGGAATTTTTCAAAAAACCTAGTTACTGGGTGTAGACCCCGGTCAATAGGCTTATTTGAAAACTTTCAAGAGCAAAGGTCCCTTATTTTAGGGGCTAATGCCATCAAATCATGCTTGAAGTTAACTGTTGGTGCATACAATCACGTTGCCAAGTTTGGTAAAGATTGTGTTTGATTGACCCCCCAGTCAATAAGTTTTTATGAAAAATGTCAGGAGCAAAGTACCCCTATTTTAAGGGCCATTGACTTGAAATTATGGTGGGTGGTAAAGCTTGGGACGTACAATAATTTTACAAAGTTTGGGATTGGTTAGCTTAATCTATACCCCTGGTCAATTGATTTTTATTTTGGTCAATAAATTAGACACGTCCCTTAATTTAATTAATGAAAGCGAACTGTTATTGTCTACAATCTACTCTCCCTGGAATGTACTATAATTAGGGTAAAGTAACTTACCTTGATATTAAAGCATATTTAAGTTGGATATCTGAAGTATTTCCTAGGCTGCTACTACTTGGTTGACACTTCAGACTAACAATGTGGAGATTGATCTGCAGCTGATGACAAGCCTTGCTGAATAAGCATCTCAATACTGTCAGCTTCTTTAATTGTTGCGACCATGATCATTTAATTCAACAGCATGTGCAACATCTTCTGGTCTCATTTTTTTAAACGAATCATTTTAAAGAGTGTATTCTGCAATGACAGTATAGTGACACTTGGGTAAACAATGCTCTTAACATTACTATGCGATCAAAGGCTAGTCGATAAGATAATGTAATGTTATAATATCTTGTTAATAAAATTGAAAAACTGCAACACTTTCTTTAAAAATTGGTATCTTCTCTTGAAAAGCAGATAATGACGTGAACCAAAAAACATTGTGTTAAGAAAAGGTCACACTTCAAAACACAACATAATGAAGCTAAATTTTACAGCTCAATTTTTCCACAGGGCATTAAGAAATTAAGGGTAAAAAAGTACCTTTTGTTTCTCCCTGTGTAATGATCAAGCCAACAGTATTTTTGGAGAACTAAAATTCAGGCTAACATTCTGAAACACAAGTATACAGTTTGGTAAAAACTTCACCAAAATCGGAAAACAATTTAAAACTTACAGTGCTATCAACCTGACTAAAATTATCTTTGTCCGGAATTTATTGTCGGGGAGTGTATATGTTAGAGTGTCCAGTAACTACAAGTTTGTGAGATACAAAGTGAGGCTTAAAAAATTTCTTTTGGTTTTATTTAAACTGAGTTATTTTTCTAAATAATTAGTAAGTGGTGCAGAATTAAAAAAAAAAAGACAACAATTTCTAAATGAGTATGGAAGTAAGTTGAGTCAAACCTATTTTATAGAAACTGTTAAAACATAGTTATGCTAATCAAATTGGAATTATCATAAATTAAAAAAAAAACCGTAAAATATGATCATAATACAAACGAAAAATAAAAGTATTTTAGTTTACCCATTTCACAGCTAAAAACATTATCTGATGACAGCATCATCAACTTGATACATTCCTTTTCTCAGAAAGGTTACTGGTAAATTTTGAGATGGAACAGCTCCAAAATTAAGCCTCCTGAGACGCCCCCAGGAGACAAAGTCTTCAGGCAAAAATTGTTCCGAACACACCGTGCTCCTGTCTAATATGCCTCATCTGGGTTCTTTTTAATGGCTAAAAGCCACTGACTCTTCTTGTAGGGACTCCTTGGTACTCTGTACATAAAAGAAAAAGTACTACTACAATGTAAAACATACTAATTCTTACATTGCATTCCTACAACAATCATATACCCATCATTAAATAATTAGTTTAAGGAAAGTTTTAAGGAAAAGAGAATAATAACCTGAACAAATTATTTATAATTATAGATGAAATAAACTTTATTTGAAGTTAGTTTTATACTCAGATGAAATATTTCTGGTTATTAGACTACATTTTATCTCAAGAATGTCGATATCGAAGACATCACCTACGCACTGATTAAAGAAGGTCCAATATGTAATACTCCATTATTTAAGCAAGCCTGCAACCAGCTTGTGAGTTAAATGGTGGTATTAAGTCTATTTTAACATGTCTAATCTTTGATTTTAAGCAATAATACCTGTGAATATACTTGCACAATGTAATTAAAGTGTTTTACTTACCGGTGAAATGTAACATTTTCTCCCGTATTTTTGTCCATCTTAAAACAAATATGCACTATGCACTTGGGCATTGTTCAATAATTAATGTTTTTACACACTTTAATGTTTTTGACCACACAAAGACCTCAAAATGCTATAAAAATCTCGAGAACGACAGAAAAAAAGTAAACAAGGCCGCCATACTTCCTGGCCGATTTGACATTTGACCTTCGTCAAGCAGGGATGCCAAAACAGTGATATGAGTGATAACTAGGTACTACGAATTTAAAATCCTCCTTTAAGATGTATTTATTCTTCAGAAAATCTTTGCATAAATGGAATCTGACCTTCTGTGTCCTTATAATGTGATTTTAGACATTTTATATATTTATTCACAATATTAAATAAAAACACTACCTAAATTACTCCCTGAATTTCAAAAACGCCGCCAAGAACGACGTCGACACGACCTTTGGTAACTTGTATTTTTCTTTTCACCGCCAGATGTCCCACGCGGCTTTTATAGGTAGAAAAAACGACACAATGACTCAGCGTTATTTGCCGAGGAAACGATGTTTTGGATTTCCATAAAGTTTTATCTATAATTATTTATTATTTAGTAAAAAAAAGTGTCTAGCTCTTCACCAGTGCCGTTATTATCAAAAATATATCGTACGCGCGTATAGTGTTGACAGAATAGTTGAAGAAAACTACCATTTCGTTGGCTGTTAGGTGTAGTAAACAGTATATTAACTTTATTAGGTCTTAGTGAAAAAGAAAGTTTCCTGCGAAATTTAAAATCAAAGAAAATAAAATGGTATTGTAAAATTATTAGACAGATGAAGATTCGAATGACTACAGTGGAAGAGGTTTACGAACGCAAAGTTTGTAATTAGGTACCTACATAATTTAAGTTGTGAGAAATTTCGCATAAAAAATAAAGAACGATATAAATAAACCTTTTAATAAAAGCCGAATCTTCTGATAAATATGATTAAAAATAGGTAAATAAAAACAAGTACATGCCAAAGTATTACAATTTTTTTTGTTTTAAGCTAATTTTGAACTAATTTTTTTTGTATAGGTACTCATAGGTTTGAACAGCTGTTTTTTGGATTTTTTTGTGTTGTAGTACTTTAACTTTTTGAAATTGAATGTTTTAAAAGAGTTAGTATGATTTCTTACTTTGAAGATAACAAAAATATTATTATTAGTTACATAAGAATAGTCTAGAGAGACTTGACAACATCTCATGTTAAAACAAAAGAATTTTTTCTGTAACTGACGTTTCTCCTTGTTTTTTATATGGCCATGTATTTTTGAACAGTGGCTCGCAGTCACAAAAAAAATAATTTTCGAGGGCTGATATCTACCTTTTTTGATCATGAAGCGCCATTTATGAATATTTTTATTCAATCTGAATTCATATCAGGAGTTACCCATTCCAATATATTAAATGATTTCCATAACATCCTGTATATATATATATATATATATATATATATATATATATATATATATTATATTAGACTGTTTCAAAAAAATTGACTATTTTTTCCCTTAAATATATCGAAAATATTGTTGGAAACGCCGAAAAAGAAATACTGGTAAAGTTTGAGCTCTTAATATTAATGTTAAGGGGTGCCGCATCGCAAATTTCAATTTCCCATTTGATTAACATGGGAAAATTTTGTTTTCAAACTTTGGAATTTTCTAGCTCGTTAGCGGCTCGTCATATTTGTATGCCCATAACATATTTTTGTAGAGAATTTAATGCTCTACAAAAAAGGTCCTGAGCAATGTTTTTATAAACTCACTCCTACAAAAGTACTTCAAGGTTATAGTTGAATTCATAATAATTTTGTACAATTTTGTCAATTTTACGACAAAATTATCGACTTTTTTGAAAAATATCATACCTTTTTCGTAGATCTTTTCATTTTCTACAAATTATCTTTTATAAATTTTCAAAAATTTCATAAGTTTTGCGAGTTATCTCCAAACTCCAAAAACTGAATAATTTTAATTTTATATTCTAAGGAATTACGATTATGTCCGAAAATTTATATTATAGTGGAGATAACTCGCAAAGCTTACGAAATTGTTGAAAATTTATAACAGATTATTTGTAGAAAATGAAAAGATCTACAAAAAAGGGTTGATAACACTTTTCGAAAAAGTCGATAATTTTGTTGTAAAATTGAAAAATAGTAAAAAATTATTATGAATTCAACTATAACCTTGAATTACTTGTGTAGGAGTGAGTTTATGAAAAAATTACTTAGATCCTTTTTTGTAGAGCAGTAAATACTCTACACAAATGTGTTATGGGCACATAAATATGATGAGCCGTTAACGAGCTAGAGAATTCCAAAGTTTGAAAACCAAATTTTCCCATGTTAATCAAATGGGAAATTGAAATTTGCGATGCGGCACCCCTTAAACTTAATATTAAGGGCTCAAACTTTACCAGTATTTTCTTTTCTGCGTTTCCAACAATATTTTCGATATATTTAAGAAGAAAAAAAATAGTCAATTTTTTTGAAACAGTCTAATATATATACAGGGTGTTATGGAAATCATTTAATATATTGGAATGGGTAACTCCTGATATGAATTCAGATTGAATAAAAATATTCATAAATGGCGCTTCATGATCAAAAAAGGTAGATATCGGCCCTCGAAAATTATTTTTTTTTGTGACTGCGAGCCACTGTTCAAAAATACATGGCCATATAAAAAACAAGGAGAAACGTCAGTTACAGAAAAAATTCTTTTGTTTTAACATGAGACGTTGTCAAGTCTCTCTAGACTATTCTTATGTAACTAATAATAATATTTTTGTTATCTTCAAAGTAAGAAATCATACTAACTCTTTTAAAACATTCAATTTCAAAAAGTTAAAGTACTGCAACACAAAAAAATCCAAAAAACAGCTGTTCAAACCTATGAGTACCTATACAAAAAAACATTAGTTCAAAATTAGCTTAAAACAAAAAAAATTGTAATAATTTGGCATGTACTTGTTTTTATTTACCTATTTTTAATCATATTTATCAGAAGATTCGGCTTTTATTAAAAGGTTTATTTATATCGCTCTTTATTTTTTATGCGAAATTTCTCACAACTTAAATTATGTAGGTACCTAATTACAAACTTTGCGTTCGTAAACCTCTTCCACTTTGAAATAGTCATTCGAATCTTCATCAGTCCAATAATTTTACAATACCATTTTATTTTCTTTGATTTTAAATTTTGCCAGAGCCTTTCACAGTCTATGTTAGTATCAGGAAACATAAAAATACTCCATAAGATTTTTTGGTGCAAAATTTGTTTTAAATGCATCATTGTATAACTTTTAAAACGAAAAGCGTGACAACTGACAAAGTTTTTTACTACCACGAGCTTCCAACGACGCACAACAAGTCTCTCCTCTGATCCTCCGACTTTAAAATACACTTCTTTTAAAAATGTTTTAGATTAAAGTATTTATGTAGCACTAGCAACTACTGAAATACAAAATTCTGTTTCAATGGTAACAACACAGTACAGGCATTAATAAAAAAAGAGCACTCAACTAGTAATTAAAACTGACAAAAGTTAAACACAAATTAATATTCCAGGCTTTTTTCTCGTTACTATCCGTCCTACGAAATGTGAAAACTGGTGAAAACAAAACTAATGTTTTTATAACTTCTAGTAAAATCAAGATAACAAAGGTAGGCAACCCAAAATAAAATGATTTATAAAATGCCTGTTTATTTCAAAAGGGGGAGTTCGAGTTGGACGCTCGGAGAGGAGCGTCTTATAAAAGAAATAGAATACCTGGACTGGGACTAAGATAGCGATAGCGAAGGAGATAGAGAAGCGAAGCGATCGCGTTTATACTAATAGCGCGTTCGGCAATGCAATCTTTTCCATCGTTTTGCTCGGAATTTTTGACGGTCACATGACCTAGTATTGTAAACAGTACGACCGATCACGTGTCTGTCAATAATTCCGAGCAAAACCATGGAAAAGATTGCATTGCCGAACGCGCTATAAGTACTCCATAAGCATTTCTTTTATAGGCAAAATAGAGATAATATGATAAAGAATACTGTCTTAGATAAAGAAAGAGAGAATTCTGTATAGTCCGTTCTAAAAACGTATATTTTTTTAGCAAAAAAGAAGAGGTTTCTGTGGTCTTATCCATAACCTCAATTTCTGTGTCCTGAATTTTGTTTATTGTTTTTAATAATTTAACAATGTACGTATGTATGAAAATGGGGTTCAAAAGCGTGTGATGAGAGACGAAAGTGATCCCTTTTCGCTACACGACACAAGGTATATAGAATTATTTCGTCTCAACAAGGACTTAGTGGCATATCTGTTTG
This sequence comes from Philopedon plagiatum, assembly GCA_963971165.1. Classification (NCBI taxonomy): domain Eukaryota; kingdom Metazoa; phylum Arthropoda; class Insecta; order Coleoptera; family Curculionidae; genus Philopedon; species Philopedon plagiatum. The sequence goes on from OZ020190.1 coordinate 78,074,238, forward strand.
ATAATTTGGGGACCATTTAGAGGCAGAAATACTTAAGGTCAACCAGAATACCTACACAGATAAGAATTCTAATTGCTTTAAGGTTCTTTGCCACAGGCAATTATCAACGGGGCATTACTGAAGAATTCTTGTTATCTACAAGTCAGCAAGTAGTAAGCAGATGCATATATGAAGTCGCCAATGCAATAGTGACTATTTGAGGTCATCTGCAGAAGATGAACATCTTTATGTTAATCTAGAAGGATTTCATTCAAAAAATTGCCAAATTATTTGTAATTATGATGTACAAATCATTAATATCAATGCCAGATATTGTAGTTCAACCAATATACTTTTATATGGAGGGCATCTGCAGTGAAAAATTTATTGGAGCTTAAGTACAACAGGGGTTAGTATTTACGGATTAATAATATGTTTTACCTAAAAATATTTATTTTTCTGAAGTTAAAAAATCTGTTTTTGTATGTTATTATAAATAAAAAGTTAATTGTGCGAAAATATTAGAAGTATTTTTAATTTTTTTTAAATTTTCACTTTCAGGAGAAAGTACAGATTGGTTGTTAGGAGACTCAGGATACCCGCTGGAGCCATGGCTACTTACCCCGTTGAAAATGCAGACCCCGGAACCCCAGAAGGCAGATATAACCAGTCTCACAAAATTACACGAAGCACGGTGGAAACCGTATTGGACGCCTAAGTAAAGTTAGTTTTTCGGTGTGTTATGGGAGAAAGGAAACTTCGATATAGTCCTGCAAGAATATCAATTTATTATTTTTATTTTTATTTATTTATTTCACATCATTCAATACAAAGTATTATGTAATGCTAATACATACTAGGTACTATTGTAAATGCCTGTGTTGTACTGCATAATATATGCATCCGTGCAGGAGTTGAACATAATATAGACTTTGTCCTTTGCTAGGTATTGATGATGTTGAACATGATCATAATCCAGTTTTAGGAGTAGCTAGGCAAGTTAGGCAGCAACTAATTAATCAATATTTTCAGTAGGTTTTTAATATGTCTGGTGTATTGGTTAAATTGTCCGATTTGGTTTAAAAAAATTCCTGTAAAACTGAAGTATAAATAACGATAATTACATGCATGTAAAATAATTGTAAATTTATAGCGTCAATTTCTTTCTATGTATCTGTCCTTCTGTATCAGAATTTTTGACACTCTGGCTAAGGTATTACATATTACAACCATTTCTTATATTATGAATTTATTTAGTTATTAACTTATCAATAATATAGGAAATACCTAATCTTTTGATTAAAATTATTATATTTTTTAAATTTTAATTAGGTGTAAAAGGATGGGACGATGAAAGCCATTTTTTCACCTTTTTGACACTTTTCTTTTGATACCTCTTATAATTTTACATGGAAGTGTTCGATGAACCACCATTAAATTTTTTTATATGTAATTACTCCTTTAGGCAAAGGTATTATACCATAACATATTCTAATTTAGTTTTCGTTCGTTGTGCACTTCAAAGGGACACTTAGTATTATAAAAATGCATAAAAAAGTGAAAAATAAGCAGAACACACTCCCCCCCCCCCCCCCCCCCCCCCAGGGCTCGACTTTCTGTATACTAAAGAAATTTTGCGATCTCAGAAAGTTAATAATGAGAAATACACAAAAAGTAAAAAGCTGTACGTGTTTCTCATTACTGACTTTCAAAGATCGAGAAATGTTTGTAGTACCTATATGGAAAGCCTAGCCTCAAGTAGAATATATTAACCATATTTCCTGTTTATCTGATGTCATTATCAGGATTATTTTCTTTCAGTAAAAACATTAAAATTTTATTTAGTGTTTTATTAAAGGTAATTTTAGTAACGCAAACATAGAATACACTAAAAAATTTAACAACCATCTGTATATATTTCTATTTACATCCTTAAAAATAAAGGAACTAAATACATAATTATTCACAAACACAAAAAAAAATAACAGCCATGGAATTTAGCTTCATTAAAAATAATGCTTATAAGCTTGATTTAGCTAGTCCAGGTTTTAATTAAAAATATTCTTATAGTTTAAATTTTTGCAAACAAAGCTAAAGGAACTCAATTATTATGTCTCTGAAGTTGGCCCCCCAAATGTAAAATTTATTAAAATATAATGGAGTTCTGAGTTTCCTATGAAGAGTTCTAGAGTTCTTTTCACTTTTTATTAATAGTTCCGTTAAAATAGAAGTAAAAACACTGTTTTCAAAATGGGGTGCTAACTTCACGTTGCAAAAACAAAAGTTTGGCCACAGTGCTTAATAGTTCTAAAGGAGTTCTACAGTTCTTTTGTGATTTTCGAGGCCAGAACTCTTACCCAAAAAATTCTAATACTTACATGTTTTGTGCTTTTTGGGAAGGAAAAAATTCAACAATAAAATGTCATTATCTTTATGCAGAACTGTGGAACTATTGCAGAAGTAACGGGAACTCATGAGTATTAAACCAGAACTCTCGTTAAAAAATATTTCATGGGGTGCCAACTTCACACTTTTTTAACTATCAAAAATTTAAGTTGTAAAAAAAAATACCATTCTAATTCTACAGAACTGTAGAACTATTGCAGCACTAATGGGAACTCATGAGTCTTAAACCAAAACTCTTCTTAAAAAAAATTTCAATTTACTACTTAAATTATTGACAGTTAAAAAAGTGTGAACCCATTAAAATTTTTTTAAGAAGGGTTCTGGTTTAATACATGAGTTCCCGTTACTTCTGCAATAGTTCCACAGTTCTGCATAAAGATAATGACATTTTGTTGTTGAATTTTTTCCTTCCCAAAAAGCACAAAACATGTAGGTATTAGAATTTTTTGGGTAAGAGTTCTGGCCTCGAAAATCACAAAAGAACTGTAGAACTCCTTTAGAACTATTAAGCACTGTGGCCAAACTTTTGTTTTTCCAACAATGGGGGGCTGCGTGAAGTTAGCACCCCATTTTGAAAACAGTGTTTTTACTTTTATTTTAACGAAACTATTAATAAAAAGTGAAAAGAACTCTAGAACTCTTCATAGGAAACTCAGAACTCCATTAATTTTTAATAAATTTTACATTTGGGGGGCTAACTTCACAGATATCAATTATTTACTAGAAGATAACAACAAATTAAGTCATGGAATTTGGCTTAATTAAAAATAAATAACTAAATTATTCACTAAAACATGAATAGTCATAGAATTTAGCTTAAAAATAATCAGTTTTTTTAAACCTTACAAACAAAGAAACAAACAAAATTAAGCATAATCATGAAAGTTTAGTTTCGAAGAACATAAACACTGGGTAATTTTTTCTAAAATATCTTTTAGTGGTCGCCATCTTGGACAAATTTTCATTTATGTCCTTTAGAACACCGATAGTTTATTGGTGCATTCTCTGAAGAATCATTTCATCACTTCTTGTGCTTCTTTGCGAAGGCATATTTTTTTTTACACTTTGTAGATAGCGGTTTCTTTCCTTCTATTTTTCTTTTACTCCCTGAAGTTTTTATTGCCTGTATTTTTCCCCCACTGTCATTAGAGAATTCTACATTAGTAGAACTTGCAGAAATGCATTGAGAACTTGAAGCAGTCCTTTTACAATCTGAAGCAAGGCTTTGAAATTTAGTTAATGGGGCAAGCGGAGGGACTTTAAATATAATTTGATTTGTAATATCGATTCCAGTTTCCGGACTAAGTAAAGCTTCTCCTGTAACATTATTTTGTTCATCGAAATTTTCATTGTGTGGATCTTTAATAGTATCAGACTGGTCTGTCACCTCAGTGGAAGTTGTATTCTAAAAAAAAATTCCTGTGAACTTTTCAACAAAAACTACACAAGTTTAACAAAAGCATTCTTTAGGTATATAAAGGTTTAAAATTGTGAGAGGCAGTTAAATGTAAACGAAAACGTTTCTTAAAGTGTTTTACCTGTTATTAAAGATGTACTGGAAACTTCCTGAATTTGGAGTCTAGGATTGTCTCTTATTATACTAGTTAACCATCAATTCCTATGTCTGCCTAATAATTCATTTAAATGGGTTAAAACCTTGTGATTTAAGACTGAACGTACAGAATAAAAAGCGACTTCCACAACAGGTTACTGGCATTTTCGTGTAAATATTTCTTATAAACGTACAGTACACCTTACAATCGCAACAAACACAGTTTTAACCAACGAATACGAATTGTTTTAACACTTTTATATGCTAAAAAGGAGAGTAAAATGCAAATTGATGCAAATTAACCAAAGCGACGAATATAGGTTAACGTAAATACAGATGTTAGCCTTCAATCGATTCCCTCAATTCATTTTGACACATTACTCATTTGGCGATTACCAGGGGCGTATTCGATTGACAAATATTGGATCGATCCGGATCACTTTACGACACTCCAATGCTATTCTATCTCTTTCTACTACCATTCTTGATTCAATTACGTATTTCCTTAAAGTTAGTAAACTGATACGGATCGATCTAGTTTTGTCAATCCAACACGCCTCAGGTTACGACGTGGTTATTTTTCTATCTCTTATTTCCATATCGTTGAAGAGAGACTGACCTATACCAGGTTACCAAAATTTCGTTGCTTGGTAAACGCCAAAATATGGCAATTTACATATTTTCCTTTTCAAAATACCCGCCCTGCAACTTTCAGGAAGTTATCAAGTACAGGAAGTGACAAAGAGACAAGATACATGTTTCATGATGAAAGGAGATCGAAAGATTCGAAAAAAAGGATTTCTTAATCAAAGAGCCGTGCGTGCTCCATATTTAAGTTTTCAACAGCATAACGACCATACAACGAATGTTTTCAATTTTTTTTCGTTTAAAGTTTTAAATAATGTAATTTCTTTTCACTACCTAGAAAATGGTCTTCGTCGATCCGTTGTTAACCAATATTTTGATCAGATTTATCTAGTTTCTTTGAGTGAGTAGCGTAATAGGGCTGAAAATTTAATTTAATTTAAAACACTAATAATATTTACGTATTATGGTAACGGATGGTAGCGGATCTGGTTATACTTTTGAAGTAAGTACTATGTAGTTGTGCTCAATTAGTATTTTCGTTTCGATTTTTAACTTTTCCTTTGCAGAAAGTTTAAGCTAGTAAGTAGGAATAACGGCTTATATCTTTAATAACGTAATACCTATAGGGTGTCTTAAATATTACTTAAAATTAAGGCTACTGACAAAAAGGATTGATTTTGCAGTGGCCTTTTTACTATTTTTTTTTTGTTTTTTCTTCGAAAAGGTTTAAATTTGTTTTATCTTTGTCTTAAATTACGGTTAATAACAGAAAATAAATTAAGTATTCTTAAAGATTTATAATTATGTCTGGCAACGTTTCAAAAAATTCAATTGTTTTAAGTTTTTCGCGCGTAATTTTCTGTCAAACGCTATATCGAGCCACGTGCTCGCTTAGCCAGGTGCGTCGAATATAGACTGGTTTTAGGGTATTTTTGAAAATTTTTAAAATGTTCGATTTAAGCAAAAAAAAGTATTGGATATGTCTGTAGGCTACCCCAGGAGTCACCCATTCCAATATATTAAATGATTTCCATAACACCCTGTATATATATATATATATATATATATATATATATATATATATATATATATATATATATATATATATATATATATATATATATATATATATATATATATATATATATATATATATATAACTGCAGGAGACAATACTCTAAAAAAGTTAATGTTTGGTGTGCTGTATCTTTCAATGGAATAATTGGTCCTTACTTCTTTGAAGGAAACATGAACCAGCATAGTTACTTACAAATGCTAAACGCTGTTATGCTAGAATACCTATATAACTTACCAATAAATACTCGAGAAGCAGCGTTTTTTCAACAGGACGGTCACCCGGCACACTCTACTGCAATTGTAAGGGAATGGTTAAATACTTATTTTCCTGGACGCTGGATAGGACGATACGGTCCTAACCCTTGGCCACCTCGAAGTCCCGATATCACAATAATGGATTTTTATTTCTGGGGATATTTATGGCAAAAAGTTTATGCAGATCCTCTAAATAATGATTTAGATCTCCTAAAAAACCGAATTCGAGAAACCATTCGAGATATTCCTCTTAACGAAATTCAGAACAGCTATAAAGCTTTTATCAAGAAGGCTGAAAAGTGTGTAGAAGTTGGTGGGGCAACGTTTGAATAATTAGTAATTTATTGTTCTTTTTACGTTGAAAATAAATTATTCTTATGTTTACAATTATACTAAATGCATTTTTAAGACTGATGAACTGAATAACTAGCTACCGATAAAATATAGCTCCCAAAGCGATCCCTACAGTTCCTAGGGCGTCATAAAAAAATAATAATTTTGAACACATGCCACAAAAAACTCAGTATTTATTTGAGTAGCAAGCCATGACATCACCTTTAGACATAAAATTTAATTCTAACCAAGCTTTCTTAATTAACATTTCATGCAACTAAACAATTGAGGCAATATAGCTCCTAAAGCGATCTCTACATGGCCTAGGACGTCATGAAAATAAAAAAATAATGCCAGAAGAAAAAAACTCAGTTTTTATTTAACTAGCAAGCAATGACACCACCTTTAGACATAAAATCCAATTCTAACCAATCTTTCTTAATGAATTTTTCATGTAACTATAACAATTGAGGCAATTTACACTTCAGCATTTTTACATTTTTGTAATTTTTACGCACCCTGTATAAAACTTTTGAAAGCTAACATCTTCTTTGGACGTTTCAGGACAAGCAAAACTTTTTTTGTAGAATGACTTTCTTTCGTAAATCCTCAAACAAAAAAGTTTTTCCTCTTCCGGAGTCAATCCGTGGACACACTGTATATATGTATATATATATATATATATATATATATATATATATATATATATATATATATATATATATATATATATATATATATATATACAGGGTATTTCACTTAAAACTCCCAATGTCTATAACTAAAAAACAAAGTGAGATAATTAATTTCTGTTAAAAGCTGTCGGTAGTAGGGGTCAGTCGCCGTTAACAAGGTTAAAAAATAAATCGACGCCTATCGCAAGTTGGGCGTCGCGACGCTGCAAAAATATAAATCGATTGCAGGAACTTTGAAAATAATAAATTCAAAAAGTACGTTAAATTCTAAGACTTTTTTGTCTCTTGCACAAATTTCATAACTCTACTGGTTTTTGCAATATAGCGGCTTAATTTATCACGAATTTAATTATTTTAATGGCATATTTCCTACATTATCTAAAAATAATAGAAAACTGTCTCTTAGAAACCTTCTTTATTTCATTGCAATTTATAGTAAGAATACTGGTTTAAGGTTTCGGCCTCATAAATCCGTCATCAAGTTATATTTCAAATAGTATCATAATATTTTGTACCTACATTACTGGCTACAACTTCTTAGTCTTGCGTTACTTTATGCATTTGTCGAAGTTGACGTTGCAAAAAGAATCGATAATACATTTTAATAAATTATTTTTTATTACAATTATGTGAAATATTTACATTTGTTCAAAATTTCTTCCTTCGACTTGAATACACTTGTCAAACTTATCTAATAATTTTCTATGTGTAACTTCTAAAAGAGTTCTTCTTGTAATTGAAGCGCATGCAGCTATAATTTTGTTTATAAGATCCGCCATATCTTCAATAGGTTCTTCATAAACTAAGTCTTTTAAGTGGCCCCAAAGAAAGTAGTCCAGCGGCGTAATATCAGGGGACCTTGCTGGCCATTCCAGTGGTCCATTAGTTCCAATCCATCGTTGATGATATTGTGCGTTTAAATGTTCTGATATAATTGCCGCATTGTGGGCAGGAGCCCCATCCTGTTGCAGCCACATATTTTGCCTTATTTCTAAAGGCACCTCTTCTAACAGATCAGGAAGAATATTTTGGAGAAACTCCAAATAACGATGAGCAGTTAGGGTACCTTCATAAAAGTAGGGTCCGATGAGGTGTTCATTTATTATACCGCACCATACATTTATGCTAAAAACGCGCTGATTTCCTCTTTGTTTAATCCAACGGGGATGGTTTTGAGCCCAATAGCGGCAATTCTGTCTGTTAATTATACCATTGTTTTGAAATCGGCTCTCGTCGCTCCATAAAATTTTCGATAAAATATCTTGGTCTTGACTGTAAATATCAGCAAACCTGGCAAGAAAATTCATTCTCCTCTCATAATCTTCTGGTTCTAATTTCTGCACTAGTTTTGTTTTATAAGGATGAAAAGAATTCTCTTTTAATATTCTAGAAGACGAACTTTTGGAAACGCCAGTACTTTCTTTTATCTTTTGTAAAGAAGTAAGTGGAACATTATCTACCTCTTGTAAAACGCGAGCAATGTTTACATTTGTTCTTACTGTTTTTCTCCTTCTGCGTTTTTGCTTTACAAACGAACCATATTCCCTCAGATTATTAAATAGGTTTATAAAAGTTTTACGATCTGGGACTGTTCTGTTCGGAAAACGATGTACGTAAATTCTTTGAGCTTCTAAGCAATTTTGTCGAGCTTCTCCGTAAATCAGCAACATGTCTAATTTTTCGTTATTGGTAAATTGAACCATGTTTGTGCTACAAAGTATAAACAGCAAAAAATCTGACTTCTAAATTAACGTTTTGACATGTATGTCTATTTTCTTAAACAATGTTGTGAGCCTGCTATGAAATGAACCAACATTTTACTTTTTGTTTTCAAAGCCTACTTTTTAAGAATAAAACAACTTAAAAAGAACTATAATCAAGTATTAATTTCAGAAATATGATGAATTAGTATTTTTTTGACGAGAAAACAAAAAATATTTATGAGGGAAGGGTTCTAAAATATAATTTCATATTTTTCTAGATAAACATTGACAAATACATGAAGTTATCCATACTTAAACTAAAACTAAGAAGTTGTAGCCAGTAATGTAGGTACAAAATATTATGATACTATTTGAAATATAACTTGATGACGGATTTATGAAGCCGAAACCTTAAAATAGTATTCTTACTATAAATTGCAATGAAATAAAAAAGGTTTCTAAGAGACAGTTTTCTATAATTTTTAGATATTGTAGGAAACAGGCCATTAAAATAATTAAATTCGTGATAAATTAAGCCGCTATATTGCAAAAACCAGTAGAGTTATGAAATTTGTGCAAGAGACAAAAAAGTCTTAGAATTTAACGTACTTTTTGAATTAATTATTTTCAAAGTTCCTGCAATCGATTTATATTTTTGCAGCGTCGCGACGCCCAACTTGCGATAGGCGTCGATTTATTTTTTAAACTTGTTAACGGCGACTGACCCCTACTACCGACAGCTTTTAACAGAAATTAATTATCTCACCTTGTTTTTTTAGTTATAGACATTGGGAGTTTTAAGTGAAATACCCTGTATATATATATATATATATATATATATATATATATATATATATATATATATATATATATATATATATGTTTGAACGTAGACTTTCACGGATGGAGAAATGTGAAGAAATATTGATCCGGGAGTACATCCGTTCGTTTGTTAAATTCCTATTGGAATCTGGCAGACGTTTCGCCAAGGTCTCACTTGGCATTATCAATGCTTACTCGTTGCTGTCAAGTCGTAAACTGATGAATCTTTGTCGTGACTCTCGATATTTATAGCCTGCGCCGGAGGTTGTAGCGGTTCTGGTTGGCTGGTGTTGGCTCCGCCCCCTCAGTCGTTGCTTCGTTGGCTGTTTGTTGTGACGTGGTTGCGAGTTGATGCGCTTCGGCTTGCCGTTTTACTATTGTCTTCCATGTACTGGACAAATGCAGAGCGTCATCCCTTTTGTTTAGATGACCGGTCTTTTCTATTTCGATGGCTTATATATATATATATATATATATATATATATATATATATATATATATATATATATATTATATATATAAGCCATCGAAATAGAAAAGACCGGTCATGTATATATATATATATATATATATATATATATATATATATATAAGCCATCGAAATAGAAAAGACCGGTCATCTAAACAAAAGGGATGACGCTCTGCATTTGTCCAGTACATGGAAGACAATAGTAAAACGGCAAGCCGAAGCGCATCAACTCGCAACCACGTCACAACAAACAGCCAACGAAGCAACGACTGAGGGGGCGGAGCCAACACCAGCCAACCAGAACCGCTACAACCTCCGGCGCAGGCTATAAATATCGAGAGTCACGACAAAGATTCATCAGTTTACGACTTGACAGCAACGAGTAAGCATTGATAATGCCAAGTGAGACCTTGGCGAAACGTCTGCCAGATTCCAATAGGAATTTAACAAACGAACGGATGTACTCCGGATCAATATTTCTTCACATTTCTCCATCCGTGAAAGTCTACGTTCAAACATATATATATATATATATATATATATATATATATATATATATATATATATATATATATATATATATATATATATACATATATACAGTGTGTCCACGGATTGACTCCGGAAGAGGAAAAACTTTTTTGTTTGAGGATTTACGAAAGAAAGTCATTCTACAAAAAAAGTTTTGCTTGTCCTGAAACGTCCAAAGAAGATGTTAGCTTTCAAAAGTTTTATACAGGGTGCGTAAAAATTACAAAAATGTAAAAATGCTGAAGTGTAAATTGCCTCAATTGTTATAGTTACATGAAAAATTCATTAAGAAAGATTGGTTAGAATTGCATTTTATGTCTAAAGGTGGTGTCATTGCTTGCTAGTTAAATAAAAACTGAGTTTTTTTCTTCTGGCATTATTTTTTTATTTTCATGACGTCCTAGGCCATGTAGAGATCGCTTTAGGAGCTATATTGCCTCAATTGTTTAGTTGCATGAAATGTTAATTAAGAAAGCTTGGTTAGAATTAAATTTTATGTCTAAAGGTGATGTCATGGCTTGCTACTCAAATAAATACTGAGTTTTTTGTGGCATGTGTTCAAAATTATTATTTTTTTATGACGCCCTAGGAACTGTAGGGATCGCTTTGGGAGCTATATTTTATCGGTAGCTAGTTATTCAGTTCATCAGTCTTAAAAATGCATTTAGTATAATTGTAAACATAAGAATAATTTATTTTCAACGTAAAAAGAACAATAAATTACTAATTATTCAAACGTTGCCCCACCAACTTCTACACACTTTTCAGCCTTCTTGATAAAAGCTTTATAGCTGTTCTGAATTTCGTTAAGAGGAATATCTCGAATGGTTTCTCGAATTCGGTTTTTTAGGAGATCTAAATCATTATTTAGAGGATCTGCATAAACTTTTTGCCATAAATATCCCCAGAAATAAAAATCCATTATTGTGATATCGGGACTTCGAGGTGGCCAAGGGTTAGGACCGTATCGTCCTATCCAGCGTCCAGGAAAATAAGTATTTAACCATTCCCTTACAATTGCAGTAGAGTGTGCCGGGTGACCGTCCTGTTGAAAAAACGCTGCTTCTCGAGTATTTATTGGTAAGTTATCTAGGTATTCTAGCATAACAGCGTTTAGCATTTGTAAGTAACTATGCTGGTTCATGTTTCCTTCAAAGAAGTAAGGACCAATTATTCCATTGAAAGATACAGCACACCAAACATTAACTTTTTTAGAGTATTGTCTCCTGCAGTTAATACGAAAATTTGGATTTTCCCTAGACCAAAATCGTACATTCTGTGAGCTTACTACCCCGTTTGTTGAAAAAGTTGATTCGTCTGAAAAAATAATATTTTGGTGGAAACGACGATCTTGAACATACTGCTCACCAATCCACAAACAAAAGTCCAACCTTTTGCCTTCATCGCCGTTCTCCAAAGTATGGTTGAATTTCGGTTTGTATGGTTTTAATTTATTAAAATTATAAATAACTTGTAAATAAGACTTTCCTACGTTGCCAATTTCCAATGCTCTCTTTCGTAAAGATTTTTTAGGGTTAAGACGCACTGAATCTAATGCTATCGCTGCAACAGCATTCTCTTCTTCGCCAAGGTTGGTTTTTTGCTTTTTAATGTTCAATACGCTGCCTCTTTGCATGAATTTCGAAATAATAGATTTCACAGTTTTGTCTGTCAAAGTTTCATTGGCCATTTTTCCTGAAACTTTCTTAATACGCCTAGGTAACAAATATCTTCCCCTAAACCATAACACTGCACTATAAAAACTTTTTGTTCCACGGTTAACATTGTGACATAAGAAACTTTAGATGACTTATTGTACTGACATTGATTGACATAATACCTTACAATATTGCCAAGGAGATGTAAGGTGAAAAATGTATGAATTTTTTACTGAAGAGTTTTGTAACAAAAACCTACCTTTGAAAAAAATAGGACACGAAAGCTTTTATTTGAATAGCAAGCAATGACATTTAGACATAAAATCCAATTCTAAGCAACCTTTCTTAATGAATTTTTCATGCAACTATAACAATTGAGGCAATTTAGACTTCAGCATTTTTACATTTTTGTAATTTTTACGCTCCCTGTATAAAACCTTTGAAAGCTAACATCTTCTTTGGACGTTTTAGGACAAGCAAAACTTTTTTTGTATAATGACTTTTTTTCGTAAATCCTCAAACAAAAAAGGTTTTCCTCTTCCGGAGTCAATCCGTGGACACACTGTATATATATATATATATATATATATATATATATATATATATATATATATATATATATATATATATATATATATATATATCATCATCATTTTCAGCTGTTTCAAACCATTTCCAATTATGTGTAGCCTCCCTTGCATATTGATTTTTCATTTCGGCCCATTGTTGTCTATTGTTGGCTATGCGGGCCCAGGTTAATCCTGATAATTTCTTTATATCATGGTCCCATCTCAAATTTGGGCGTCTTCTTGGTCTTTTCACGCCTCTGGGGTACCATTGTGTAATTCTTGTGGTCCATCTATTGTCAGTTCTTCTCGCCAAGTGTCCTGCCCATTGCCATTTTAGGGACTTGATTCTGTGGACGACATCTATTACCTGGGTTTTCTGTCTTATCCACTCTATTCTCTTGCGGTCCCTCCTAGTTATTCCTAGCATGCATCGTTCCATAGCCCTTTGTGCTACCTGGAGTTTTCTTGTTATGTCTGTTTTTAGTATCCAGGTTTCACATCCGTATGTCATGACTGGTAGTACACATTGATCAAACGTTCGCTTCTTTAGGTAGAGTGGCATTCTAGATTTGAATATGATGGAGTTTCTACCGAATGCTCTCCATGCTAGCTTTATTCTTCTGTTGATTTCTGGTAGTAGAGATCCCGAGATGTGTATTAGTTGGGATCTCTACTACCAGAAATCAACAGAAGAATAAAGCTAGCATGGAGAGCATTCGGTAGAAACTCCATCATATTCAAATCTAGAATCTATATATATATATATATATATATATATATATATATATATATATATATATATATATATATATATATATATATATATATATCTATATATATATATATATATCTATATATATATATATATATATATATATATATATATATATATATATATATATATATATATATATATATATATATATATATATATATAAATGTAAATGCGAAGATTTACTTCTTCGCTAGTGCAGCGAAAAGGCCGTGAATGAAAAATAAAAATAATGAGGACTATCTTTGATTCTGGTCTGGGTGACCTCCTGCTAT